>CM076583.1:180138139-180405283 GCA_034641835.2 Pinus albicaulis | reverse complement strand
ATAGAGCAGAATGAGAGAGTTACCCGTAGGTCCTACGGTTGAAGTAGATCCACGTGGGGTCCAAACCCCCTACAACCGTCCTTCCTTCTTAACCTAAAAACAAGAAGAAACCAGCACAAAGGACAAGTTGTACAACATATATCTACTCTAAATGTCAGTGAGATTCATATAAAACATTAAATAAATCATAATGAATGCTTGTATAACAAATATTCTCATACATAAAAGCATACACTAACACGTTTATTTCGGGAACAACATGATACTTCTGTATTATAAATATCACGTACAAAAGTAATCAAGTGGAGAGATCACCTGATCCTTCCAAGGCCTTCGCAGACCGTCGTCCGGATCCGTCTAGCCCTTGCCTCGCTAAGACTCCTTCCAAACTGGTGCATACGAGATAACACATAAAGGGATGTGTATCTCAAGGAAACAAGGGTTTCCTACAATGAACTGGGAAAGTGCAGGAGGCACGGGGAATCAGACTTGGATAGGGAATACCAACAGAGTATAATATCAATAATTCTCTCTCTCCCTTAGGCCATACACATGAGGGCTTTTATAGTCCCTCCAAGTAGTTTCAGCAGTTGGAAACAGTTGGCCACGGGCTGGGGTGGTTGAACTACCTGAGTAACCATCGACCCAGCGCGAAATTAGGGATTTTTTATATATTTTTTAATCATTTTAATGGCATACGCGGAAACGTCTAGCTGGACTCGCGTATACACGCGGAAAAGCACGGGCATAGTCACGTATGGGGGATTTTACACTGTTTTTAAGTGAATTTGTCCAAGTCTGTAGGAATGGGTGCCCAAAATCCATGAAGCAATCATGAATCATGTCAAGGTGAGAAATGATGCTATAACAGATGCCCCCTAATATATGAGGTCAGAAGGGGTACATGATGGCCGAAATGTATTATACACATAGAAAGAACTTCGCAAGGACAAGAGAGGACTTCACCAGATTTCAGCCTGCCAAAAACCAATGAAAGAAACCAAAGAGTCAACTCATGCTGAGGCGGGCATACCCATGCTCAGTCAAAAATACATCATATGGAAAGTACTGAAATAGATCCAATATGTATACAAGTATAACTGAACTGAAAGTACATAGTGAATCATCTGAGCAGGGCCCGGAAATACAAGTCGGAATCAATGTCCAAGTATCACATATAGAAAGCTGATCAAAGATGGTGCAACTGGATGTCTGATCAAATAAGTAACTGAATCTCCAAGTACCGGATCATAAGAGGTGGATCAAACGGTACAATCACACAACTCGGGGACCAACATATAAGATGCTGCTGTGCTGAACTGCAACATATAAGGGTGGACGGCATCACTGGCAGATACTGAAAGGACTGTCAAAAGTGAACCGAAACATGCTGATGCAACCCGAGGTCTTCACCGATCACTATGGCACAATTCTACACAATGGGAAGAAATGAGCTGAAGTCAACCATGTGAGAAATTGTTGGATTACCGGGCATTGATGTATCCCGTTAACCAACGCGAGACAACCCACCGATAATGATAATGAGTGTCAAGGTGCCCCAGTACAATCTGACAAGTGCGAATGAATGAGTTGAAGTCAAACACTTGAAAGAATCTACCAATCAGGAGGCAATGATGAATCCCCACTGTCGATAGCGAAGAGTCTGCCACTGATGACTGCAAACCCTAAGGTACTGACAAAAATACTCTAGACCTTATTCCTAGAGCAATGAGTCGGAGTCGATGGGAAAAGATCTGCTGGAAGGAAGGCATTAAGGCATCCCACATCAGTCCAGCGCGAGTGTAACCCGCAGGCCAAGATTTGGAAGGAATCGGACGAAGTAGAGTGACGGAACCAAAACCGAAGTACGTTTCCGACATGCACAAGATGAAGCTAGCGCACGAAAGAAACCCTCTGAACCAACCAATAATGAAAGTTGACACAGAGGCGAGAAATCCACCGATAGGGTCAAATGGAAATCCAGGTACTGCACGAATCCCAAGTGTGATAATGTGTGCTGACGTCGAACACAGGGGAAACCACTCAGTCAAAGACCCATGATGATGATCAAATGTTGAGCACGAGGTCACCTATCAATGATGGAAATAGGCCCAAGGTGCGGCTCTAGGTTTTCTCTCAGAGCAATGTGTCGTAGTCGATAAGAGACAAACCCGCCGGCAAGAAGTCAATGAGGACCTTCTCAAACCAGCACGAGCAGAAGACCAAAACATCTGATGTGATAGAACATGATACTGACAAGACCGGGAAGGCCGACTGAATAATGAGTCAAGAGACACCGCAGAATGGCCGACTCAGGTTAAACTTCCCTTGAACAAAAGCAAGACTCATGATGACCATGGCAGTTAAAAGTGACACTGTATAAGTCTGTCATGCAGGAGGCAAAACAAACTCTCCATATGATTGGAAGAGATAACCAACTGGGGGAGAACTGACAAGTGAAACATGGTAAAAGCTGAACCTAGGTCAAAACTAGAACCATCCCAAATGAAGGAAATATAGATAAGTATATGTGCTTTGTTCAAGGGCGACAAACTGACTCTATACTGCCATCAAAATAACGAAGATACATCCCGTTCCCGCTCTTTTTGTTATATTTAATTTTTTTGTCTTTTTCATATAATAAGCTTGAAAAAGAATAAAAGAATGCTATGGTACAATGGATAGAACGAGTATCAATAAAAATAGATGCACTAGTTCCTGGGATTGGAACAATCCTATGCTCAATGCAAGGTGGCGAAAACTGGTCAGTGATACTCAGAGGAACGTTCCATCCATGGGTACAAAGGTGTCAAGTCGTGATAGTTGAGTGCATGCAATGGTTAACTTGTACAGAAAGTCAAGGTCAAAAGTTGGCTTAAACATCGAGTCCAAATGAAGCCGGCTAAAGGCCAGGATAAACAAGTAGCCAATATGCAATGCAGTAATACAACTTAACGACACCAGGGAGCCTCTAGGGTATAAGCCAGAAAAATGATAAGTGATGAAGGAGAAGAATGAAGCTTCAACACAGAAGACATGGCAGGACTAAAGAGGACTCCCGAGCCTACATGAAAAGCAGCATGGGCAACAAGTGATAGCGAGGAACTAACTAGGAAGCCCATGTAAAGGAAGGCTCTACCATCAAATCATGATTAAATAATCGGCGAGTGAAATGGGTGTAATACTCATGACCTGATGGGATCGACCCTAAGGCAAGTGATCAGTATGGAGGCTAGTATGCAAGATGCAACGGAAAGTGATTCCCTAACCTATATGCCAGTGAAGATCATATACCTGCCGTGAAGAGTCGGAAATCATGGATTAAAAACCGGGAAAAATCTCAAAATTGTCAAAATGTACCTGAAAACATACCAAACTGGGCACTTCCAAGCAATCGAGTTATACAGCATAAGATAGATCGAAAAAATAAGCATAAGGAATTTTTGCGAAAATTTTCAATTTTTTAGCCATAAATAGACAAATAACCTCTCATTTGGTTCATTATTGCATAGCTGATTTGGAAAAAGTGCTCTGGAGCTAAAAACTTCTTTCGTCAAATCAGGGACAACCGACCGTCGGAATTCAGCGAAACTTCAGGTAGGCTCCTTAATCATCCTGTTTATTCATTTTGTCCGTTTGGAAATTAAAATTAAGTGATTTTTTTCTTTGAAACCCTTGCTAAAAATTGTGTATCTGCGCATACGCGGGTTTAATGAAGGCAAGTCGCGTATACACGCGACTGTGCACAGGACAAGTCGCGTATGCGCAGGTCCGATTGTAAAAAAGCGTGGCTAATGCAAATTTTGATGAAATTTCTCAGGATGACCATCTCATGGAGGGAACGTGAGCATAGCGCAGTAGACCAAGAGGTCATGCAGGACCGCGCATCGCAAAACATCCTCCGAAATTGCGGATTGTTGAAATTCTTTAAAATGCCCAATATGAAAAGTAATGTGCGATTGCTTGAGATGCTCGTAAATTACTGGGAACCAGATCAGGATTGCTTCATAATTGATCAGATGCCACTACGCATAGAAGTGGAGGATATATATTTCATCACTGGACTCTCCAAGAGGGGAGACCCAGTAGACCTGCATGGAAAACCCCTGGGAGGGTTAACCGTGGAAGACTATGTCCACGTATATTGCGTAGATAATTCCAAAAAGGTTGGATCGCAGATTGCAATTAGAGATATCAGGGATTTGCACATGAAGATCCTCCTTTTCACCATCAGCAGAGTGGCAGGATCTGCCTCACTACATCAGGCGTCCAGGACGCAAATGAGTATAGTTGTAGAGTGTTTGACTCATGTTTACGATTGGTGCACAGCCCTGCTACAGAACATGAAACAACAGCTGACCTCTATTCGCCAGGTAAAAACTAAACACTTTGGCTATGGTACCATTTTGACAACATTCTTCTTTGAGAGGGTTCCAGCTTTGAGACCCAGAGTCATCTCGACTATCAGCAGCCCGCGGGACCCAAGAATTGCCCGTTGGGCAGACATGATGAAGAGACTGGGGGGCATCGAGGTACCCCGGACCACGTGGGACGATGAGTTCTTCCTGTGGTGGGGATAATATATCATCGCAGTGGACGACTATCCCTATGCTGGGATGGACTTCCGAGGAGATCCAGATCTAGTACTTCCACCTGGCGCAGCATGGGGAGCAGTCGGTAAGTTTTTTGCAAAAAATTTGACTTATATGATTTTTTGGATTTTTTCAAATATGTATGGAAAAATGAAAAACAAACATGTTTTTGATTGGATTCATAATGACTGACAATTAAAAATTATCATGTTTCAGATGTTGGACCAGTTCGTCCTGAGGGCCTACCGCGCCACAAGCGCCGCAGAGGTGAGGCAGAGACAGTGGATTCCGACAGGACTCTCTAGGCCGTACAGAGAAACTTGGAGGGACTGACCCGCCAAATCCCTATGGCTGACGTGGAGGACTTGCCGGAAGCCGTCCAGAGACGGGTTGTAGGAGTACCCCGGGACTGGGTTAGACTATTCTGCCGTGTGGCCACTGCAGTTATGTTCTATAGGAACACGACTTCTGGGCAGGGTCCTCAGGAGTAGACAGATTTTATATATTAGATGACTGTATATTCTTTTTTGAGACTGAACATGATGGGGCATAAGCCCAAGTTTTGTATGAGATTATGGATCCAAATTTTGTAAAGTTTTTTGACATACCGATGATATATATACAGCGATATTTGATGTGATGTGATAAATGTATCAAATGTATGATGTTTTTGATGATTAGATTTTATTGTATTGAATGATTAATATGCCAATCTAAAGCTTGATTAGCTAATGAGTCAGAAAACCAATTGTCAGCTCGAGGAATATGAATGAATGTTAAAAATTGAAATGACCTTTGTAACAAACGTACCCTCAAGAACAATCGTAACAAAAATGGATCTCGTACTCGATACGTGTTGTTCAACTGCGACACCACCAGCTGGGAGTCCAAGAAAACTACCAACGAATCAACACCCAAAGATATTGCCTCCGAGAGTAGATGAATGGCTGCAGTGTATTCTGCTACATTATTGGAAGTAGGACCAATGCAGACCCCTCTTGATACCATCAGCTGACCGGAAGGATAATGAAGCACCCAAGCCGCGGAAGCTAAGTTCCGGGTGTGTCTACTAGCACCATCGGCGAAACCAAAATGACTCATAACATCCAACACAACCTGCCAAAGCAGATCAAAAAACATCATCACCTCATCAAAAATCGAAAATCAATCAGATATGTACAAAGCAAAAAACTACTATATACAAAGCAAAATGCCAGGCCAAAGCCTAGGCATAATACTTCTTCAAATAGAGCCCATTTCGGGGCTCCGGCAACTCGTTCCCTTCGAAGTCAACCAAGGTATAAGCTCCTTTCTTAAGGACTTTTTTAACGATATAGGGGCCATACCACATCGATTTAAACTTTCCTGCCCCCAAGGCATCCTTTTCTTGGGCATAGACCAAAACAAGGTCACCTTCCGAAAAGACCCTAGGCTTGACCGCCTTATCGTACTGAACTTTTACTCGGTTTTTATGCGCTTCATTCATCGTGGCGGCATCTCGACGCTGCTCATCGAGATGTTCCAGATGAAGAAGCCGTTCTGCCAGACTAGAAGTGTCAGGAAGAAGTTCAACAGCTAATTTAAGGGAAGGAATCTCGCATTCAATGGGAAATACGGATTCCACCCCGTGAACTAACTGAAACGGAGTAAAGCCAGTTGCAGTTTTAACTGACGTCCTGTATGCCCAGAGTGCAGGATATAGCATAATGTGCCAGTTGGATCTATGTTTATCAATCGTCCGTTGAAGAATTGTCTTCAAGGACTTATTCACGGCTTCCACCTGGCCATTGGCCCGAGGATAATATGGAGATGAATGCTCCTGCCGGAAACCCAATTTAAGAGCCAACTCAGCCATCATACTGTTCTGAAAGTGACTGCCATGGTCAGTGACAATCTCTCTAGGTATACCAAAACGAGCGATAACTTGGTTGAAGAAGAAAAGAGCTGCAGTCTCACCATCGTTCCCAAAAGTAGGCATAGCTTCGACCCACTTCGTAAAGTAGTCTACTGCTACGATAATGTACTTGTGACCTTTTGCCGAAGGCGGGTTACAAGTAGTATAATCCATACCCCACTTTGTAAAGGGTCCGACAGTAACGATTGGAAAAAGCGGAGCTGGATGAGCGCGCATTTTTCGAGTATACACCTGACAAGGATGACACTTCTTGACCGATTCAATGCAATCTTTGAAAATCGAGGGCCAGAATTATCCAGCACGCAAAATCTTTTGGGCTGTAGCAAGCCCAGATAAATGACCCCCACAAGCTCCACTATGAGAATCATTGAGCACAGCCTCAGCTTCTTCGAAAGTTAAGCAGCGTCTTAGGATTGAATCAACCCCTCGACGGTACAAAGCATCACCAATAATCAGATAATTCTTGGCTAAGTGACGCAGCTTACGACGCTCATCTTTCGAAAAAGAAGAGGGAAACTTCTCAGTCTGGAGATACACAATGATATCCCCATACCAAGGATCTTGTGGAGAGATTAGAAACAAGTGTTCGTCCGGAAAGGACTCATCATAGGTCATCTCCTCTCCACAAGGCAACTCGGAGATCAATTCCGCAAAGACTAATGACTTCTTGGATTTGGCAGACATGAACTCGAGATCAAATTCTTGTAAAATTACAATCCATCTATTATATTTGCCCCCAATCACTCGCCTGCTGAGGACAAACTGAAATGGATTGGCAGCTGCCAAGACATAAGTTTTGTGAAGAATAATGTAATGTCGGAGTCGCTGCACAGCATGGACTGCTGCTAAGGCTAATTTTTCTATCGGGGTGTATCGAAGTTCAGGTCCTACCAGTCCTCGACTAAGGTAGTAAATAACATGCTCAGCAAGAGCATCATCCTCCTGAACCAGAACCATACCAATGGTAGATTATGCTGTAGCCAGATACAAAAGAAAATCTCTGCTATAATCGGGTGGACTCAGCAAAGGAGCAGAGGTCAATGCCTTTTTCAAGGCATCGAATGAGCATTGAGCGTAGTCGTCCCAAAGAAAAGGAACTCCTTTCTTCAACAGTCTCATATATCCCTTTGTAATCTCAGCATAGTTGACGATAAAACTCCGAAGAAAATTAGACTTCCCTTGGAGACTTTGAAGCTGACGGATTGAAGACGGGGGAGGCAACCGAAGTATTGGCTCAACCTTGAAGGGATCTACCCTTATCCCTTCCCTAGACACGATAAATCCCAATAACCGACCGGATGTAACCGCGAAAATGCACTTGTTCGGATTCAATCGAATTTTATAAAAACGACATCTTTCAAATATTTGCCGGAGGTGACCAGGATGATCCATCCTCTTTCGAGAATGAGTAGCTAGATCATCTAAGTAAGCCTCGATAATTTTCTTGATGTCATGGAAGGTGTAAGACATGGCCCGCTGAAAGGTAGCTCCAGCATTTTTAAGACCGAAAGGCATTTTCTTGTATGCAAACGTACCCCAGGGACAAATAAATGCGGTCTTATGTTGATCTTCTGGACGGATAGTAATTTGATTGTAACCAGAAAAACCGTCCATGAAGGAGAAAATCTCGTTACCGGCACACTCGTCAATAATCTGATCGATGAACGGTGTGGGGTAATTATCTTTAGGACACGCCTTATTCAAGTCTCTGAAATAGATGCACACTCGAATCGTTCCTTGCTTTTTATCTACCGGAACGGGATTTGAAACCCATTCAGTCAGAGGAACTGGGAAAATGAATCCCGCCTTAAGCATCTTTTCAACTTCAGCTTTGATGGCTGCTGCCTTGCTAGGATTAACCAGACGAAGTTTTTGCCTGACCGGCTTAGCGTTTTCATACGTCTTGATCTCATGCTGGACTATAGATGGGTCTATGCCAGGCATTTCCTCATAAGACCAAGCAAATACATCCCTATACTCTTTGAAGAGCTCGGTATAGATTTGAATCTCTTCATGGGAACATTCAGCTCCAATGAAGACATTCTCGACAATGTTGGGATTCCTGGAGATGTTCACCGGGATAGTAGGAGAGATCACAGCCATGTTCCCTTCAGCATAAACCTGTGCTGGTGCTAAGGGGCTCAAGACTGGGTGAACAGGTCCAAGAGACTGAGGACTTGGAAAACTTGTTTCGACTTCGCTCAAGTCAGGTAGGAAGTAAGACCGATGATGCAAATCATCCCACGGTCTATCTATACCTGTCATCGCTTCCAGGATGGCCTCTTCAGATGGAAGAGTAGTATCTAGACAATCCTGGGCAGAAGAAGAAGTAAGCGTCCAAGCCGGAGCCACATCACCATCCAACTCTTTCGGTGAAAGAGGAGCTGGATTTGATTCTGCAGTGTCAACAATAGACTGATATGCAATCTCAGCTGCAGAAATCTGGAATGCCATACCACCCACTTGACCTTGCTCCAATGTGGTAGTAGGAGAAGGTAAGGTCCAAGGGTCCGAAAAATAATGAGTTCGGAAGAACTCTCTTCGAAGGGGAGCCTTGGAGGATGAAATAGCATTAATAGACACCTTAGGAGGAGGAAGATCGAAAGAACCCATCAGGGAAGAATACATTCCAACTCCTAGATTCTCAACAAGCGCCTTAGTATTATCCAACTTAGGAACAGATGAGTCAGAAGACGCATCCAGGTCTACAGGAGGACAGTCCAGTTGATCCACTGTAATGATCCTCCCTTCGTGGGGGAAACATACAATTCGAAATAATGAGGATGCAATGGCATCCATCTCATAAATCCAATTCCTCCCCAACAGAAGGTTGTAGTCCAAGGCTGCATCCACTACCTCAACCTCTATGTTAACGGTTTTTCCCCCAACACATATGGGCAAAGCCGGGACAATACCATGGGGTCTGTGAGAATGACCATCGAATGCAGTAAGAACAGTGCTAGATGGAACAGCTTTGGGAGATCCAAGTGTCTTCCAACATGCGAGAGACATCACGCATGTAGAAGCACCCTCATCAACAACCGTTCGAAAGATATTGCACTTCCGATACGACGATTTAATATGAAATGCCATGTGATGAGGAAGTCTCTTCTTAAAATTAGTCATATCAAAAGTAATCAGAAGAGAATTTTTCGGATCAATAGCCCCAATGGCAGTGAGCAAAGCACTGCGCTGAGCCGGACAAGACTGGAGTACCTCTAAAGCCGACATAGCACAAGGACTCTGCGCCAGATCTTCCACAATCGAGTAGTTCTGGGCAGCCCTAGCATTTGGATTAATCGTTGACCGCTTAGAAGATGCTTTGGGCATCCGAGGCATAGACTCAACAGTAGGCTTCGTAATGTGAAGCGGCTCAGTAGCATCAGGAACTTCCTTAGCTTTCGAAGATTCCTCTCCGCCATAATCACGGGATCTCGTAGCGATATCCGCGTGAGCACTCATCATAAAGATGTTCGATGGAATTTCCCCTTCCTGGGCACCTCCAGAGGAAGCCCCAGGATTTTGGTTCGCGCCAACAACTAATTGCTGCCCTTGGGGAAAAGGGTTTGTTAGCACAGCCCGGGAACTAGAAGAACCCTGCTGAGATAATAGGCGCTGAGCATCCTGAATTTTAGGGCAAAGGTGCGTGAGATGGTCTCCAGCACAAAGCTTGCATGGAAACTTCACTTTATTTTTCTCCTTTTGACCCTCACCAACACGCTCGTTGGTTTTATTTTCATTGCCCTTCCCGTTCTTGCCCTTCTTCTTGTTATTACGTCCCTTCTTCTTCCCATCGGATTGTTGATTTCCTTTGGGATCAGAAGCTTGGACAGCATTTATGGACAAAGACTGGGAAGGTGATGAATTAGCAGGCACAACCTGACCAGAAGGAGCAGATTGTAAAGACAACTGCTGCAATTGAGAAAGCAGGCTGGCTGCACTACTATTGACCGATCCGACAAGCCCATCACCATGCGGACCAGGTTTGGGTTTCGATAAATCCAATTTGGAGCGAGGAGCATTGGGCAAATACTTATAAAGCATCCCAAACTGAGAATAGATCAATTCTAACTGCTGGGCCCTAAAGATGGCCTGCTCCTCAGAAAATACCCCAGATAGGGATACATCTTTTGAAATATTTGACTGCAGAGATTTCAAAAACCACTCGAGAAGGAACTCACCTCGAATATGGGCTTTGATAAGCCTCTTCCTTCTCCTCCATTCCTGAATGTGATCAGAAATGTGAGTTGCCTCATCCTGCTTAAAATTAGCCAGGAGTTCGGTTCCAGCCTCATATCTGACAGGCAACTGAAAATGGTTTAGAAATGTGACAGCCAGTTCTCCAAATGTGGCGAAACTGCCCCCAGTGAGCTCTATATACCATTTGGTAGCATTTCCAGTTAGGGTGCGTTGAAATAATCTCAACCTGATCGAGTCATCGATCAAGGAGTTCGAAGAGCACCATAAGTGGAAAGTGGTGATGTGGTCCGCCGGATCCTCTCCATTCTTACCTTCAAACTTTGGAATGTCTGAAGGAAGTTTGGTCGGGACCAGAGGCCACCCCGGACTATAACGAATCGGGTCATTAGTTAACTTCGACAAATCTGGCAAGTTTAATGTTGCCAGAAACGGTAAACGAGGCAGAGCTTGAGGATTCCATCCTTGAGTGGATGGATTCCCAACATTCTGAAAAGAATAGCCTGGATTTGATGAGGCACCAGGCTACTAGAAAGGACTCGTAGAAAACGGAGAAGAACCTCCTCCCCACGCCGAGTTACCAAAACCCAGACCAGTTCCCCCCGCTGAAGTATTAATTGAAGAGGAAAGCCCCTGGTAGGGGTTCCACGCATTAGACAGAGGAGAAAAAGACTGATAAGCACTCGATGAAGGGAAAGAAGCATTCCCTTGACGACCTGCGAAGAACTGATTCCCTGCCCCAGCCGTTGTAAACACAGGATTCCATCCTGTAAAAGTAGTCGAACTTTGCCCCCCAGACCAAGGGTTGAAACTCTGGGTCTGGGATGTAAACAAAAACGACCCTAAAGAAGGATTGGAACTAGGAATATGCCCAGTCCCAAAAGGGAAACCCTGAAAGGAAGCTGATCCACTAGCCATGTTAGACATGGGCGTAGATCCAGCTGCACCGGCGGAAAAGGAAAAAGAGGGATTTCCACTAATGGACATCCCTGAACAGAAGGGACCATAATGAGAAGCATATGCTTGGGTGAACCCAGAGCCAAACATAGCAGTGCTAGAAGCAATCGAAGATGAAGCAATAGTGCCCCCTACCTCGACAGAAGCAGGGGTCTGAATGCCTGCAGCACTCACGGTAGAAGCCGCGTTCCCAGTCGTGGCCATCGAAAGATAAGAATGATACGGAAGATCCGGGGGTCTCTCAGACTCCGGTCCGATGTACTGAACAACAAACGGATAATCAGGAGGAAGAGGAGATGGACCTGTAGCGGGAGGCTCAGGTATATCTTCTATCTGAAAATATTCTTCCTGAGGAAACAACACTCGCGAGGTGAGCGGAACGCTCCTCTCGGAACCGACACCGGAATCAGCTACGAAACCTTCAGATCTTGGTGGAGGATCTCTCTCCACAGCGTCAGACTCCACAGGGTGGTAACCACCTGCTAAATCGCTCCTACGCCTTCTCGAAGAAGGCTCTACACTCTCGGGAGATAACCCCCGGATTCTCCTCAAACGTCGAGGCGCTTGATCAGCCACTTTTATAGATTTATTAAATTAGACTCAAAAAAGTGAAAAGCTAGGCAAGCTAGGAGCAAAGAGCACTCACTATAACAAAAATCCCTGAGAAACAGCAAGCAAACAGCCTCCAAGTATTTCCGCTCCAGGTGATGAGGACCGGACACCAAAATACAGGAAAGCGAAGTATAGGGCCTTCTGAAAGCAGTCTGGGATGATTAGGGCCCAAAACAACTAGTGAAGGTATCAGAAATAGTTACGCCGACCTCCTAACGACAGCCTTTGCTGACTCAAGCACCCAAGCTTCACAAGGGCACCCCCCAGAAGTACTGCTAAAAGTGATGCGACGTCTGCCTCAAGTACCACGGGTATTCCCCCCCGCAGTCACCTGTGTGGAACCTAGGAGTGGCAACTATGGACACCAATCCGTATCAAAGGCTGGGCGGAACGGTCTTGAGGTCAGATTCAGCTAATCGGAGGGGGGGTATCCCTCTTCTCAACCTTCACTTCCCCTCGCGCTTGACTCTCGGATGAGAGCTTTCCCAGTCCACCTCACGGAGTTGGATTTCGCTCAATTAATCAACTTCTATGTTTGTTTGAGCGGCTTTGGAGAGTTAACTCTCCACTCACCTATTCCAAGGCCCTACAACCTAGCTAGTTGGTGATTGACACTTAGAAAAACTTGCTAGTTGATTTTAGATTAAATCGCTTATTTTAAGGGCTGTTATATTAAGTCACAAGGATATGGAGATGAAACCAATGGTGTTTTGACACAAAATAAATTAATAAAAACTTAACTACATGCACATGTAGTTCTTTGTCTTTCGATGAAAAGTAATCTCTATACAGGTTCTACGAGACTAAAAATTTGTATTTTTCTTTTCAAAAAGTAAACTCACACTCACAAAAACTAAGAAGCTAACTAAATGCTGAAATGCACCTAATGCAAATCACTAAAAGCATGTAAATCCTAAGATGCAAAAATCTCTTAAATCAGAGTGAAATTTCCCAAAAATCTCCTTCAGTTTTAACTCATCTTTTGTTGTCCAGAAAGCTAATTCTTGAAAACAAGAACTCTTAATATAAGACACCAAAAACACTTAAAAACAAGAAGAAGAAATCAAATGACAACTCCTCCTCAAAATCAAACCGAAAACTAGAAGCAAGAAACTTCACAAAAGCTCCAAAAGATATGGCAAAACGAAAATGAAAATGCAACAACAAAAACAAAAACAAGAGAAAATGTTTTTTGAGTTTTTGAAATGCAAAAACAAAAGCAAAACAAATGTTTTTTGGGCTTTTTAGTTTTATAAAACAAGAGCTCGAAAAGACCAAGCACAACTATCAAAATCCAAACCAAAACGAGACCGAATTTCAAGCACAAACTTCAACAATGCTCCCAAACCTTATAAAGCTGACAGTAGCAAGATCAATAAGAGCAAAGGAAGACCAAAAACTCAGCCAATCAGCCTAGACAAATAGTGCAAACTCGCTGCAACAAAAAACTCCAAAGAAGCAAGAAAAGTTCTTCGAAAATTGCAACAAAACCCTAGCCTATGGAACTCAACGAAAACCAATAAAAAACGAAGCAAAAATCGCAATGCAAAGCACCACACAAAGATAGGAGCGAGTCAGTGAGCAGAAGCTCTCTGTTCTGATAAAGCAGAACAGCCAAGAATGCTCAGAAAGCGATCTTGGAACTCAATCCCGAAGTGCCAGCACTAGAAACAACACTTTTGCCAAAAGACTAGTTTCCACTCAAACGAAAGAGAGAAAAGACATGAAACCACTTCCTTCACACTCCAGTAAGTACAGAGACTCTGTAGAAACAGGCCTCCACAGCTAGAAAGGACCAAAAAGTCAAGAATCCTAAAAATTCAAAATCTGCCTAGGTATACGCGGCTTCACAGTTGTGCAACCGGCGTGCATACGCGTCTGTTCTAAGGGAAACTCGCGTATACGCGGTTTCCTTCAGACAAAATAGCATGTATACACGACTGTGTGCAAAAGAATGCGCGTATGCAAAGGTAAATAATGAAAAAAACAAAAAGAACAAGCCTGGAAAAGACACCAAGACTTCAGACTGACTGCAAGAAAATAAACTAGACTGCAAATGACAGATAAAACTGTTGGAAACCTACCAAACAGCTGAAACAAACCAACAGGAGAATCACAAGAATGTGATCCCCAGCGGAGTCGCCAGTTCTGTTTTGGGGAAATAACACCCTAGAGGTCGGTTGGGATACAACCTCCACAGAGCAGGGGCATGCTACTTAACAGAGACTAACACAACCATGCACGTTCAGAAAAACTAAATAGAGCAGAATGAGAGAGTTACCCGTAGGTCCTACGGTTGAAGTAGATCCATGTGGGGTCCAAACCCCCTGCAACCGTCCTTCCTTCTTAACCTGAAAAACAAGAAGAAACCAGCACAAAGGACAAGTTGTACAGCATATATCTACTCTAAATGTCAGTGAGATTCATATAAAACATTAAATAAATCATAATGAATGCTCGTATAACAAATATTCTCATACATAAAAGCATACACTAACACGTTTATTTCGGGAACAGCATGATACTTCTGTATTATAAATAGCACGTACAAAAGTAATCAAGTGGAGAGATCACCTGATCCTTCCAAGGCCTTCGCAGACCGTCGTCCGGATCCGTCCAGCCCTTGCCTCGCTAAGACTCCTTCCAAACTGGTGCATACGAGATAACACATAAAGGGATGTGTATCTCAAGGAAACAAGGGTTTCCTACAATGAACTGGGAAAGTGCAGGAGGCACGGGGAATCAGACTTGGATAGGGAATACCAACAGAGTATAATCTCAATAATTCTCTCTCCCCCTTAGGTCATACACATGAGGGCTTTTTATAGTCCCTCCAAGTAGTTTCAGCAGTTGGAAACAGTTGGCCACGGGCTGGGGTGGTTGAACTACCTGAGTAACCATCAACCCAGTGCGAAATTAGGGATTTTTTATATTTTTTAATCATTAAAATGGCATACGCGGAAAAGTCTAGCTGTACTCGCGTATACACGCGGAAAAACACGGCATAGTCGCGTATGAAGGATTTTCCACTGTTTTTAAGTGAATTTGTCCAAGTCTGTAGGAATGGGTGCCCATAAAGCCATGTAGCAATCATGAATCATGTCAAGGTGATAAATGATGCTATAACATCTATATTTATCAATCCCACGATACATGTTATAGGCCCGCCATGATTGGATCACAACCTCACACCGTGGAAAACCAATTCCCTTTTCTAGTAGTGACCCTATGGATTCTACTTCCATTCCTACAGCTATACATTTGATGAATATCTCATGGCTATTCAACAACAATATTCTCGCTCTCGAGGTCCTCAAGAAGAAAATTCCACCCCCTGGGTTCTCAAATAGCTAGCAACTTCTCGCAACTCGCATCATTATGACGTGTACGGTAATCCCATCTATTTGCCTTAAATTGATCCCACTCAAATTGATCCTAGTCAATTCATATACCAACAGGGACAACCCTCTGGTTCACAAGGACAACCCTTCTAGGGACAACCTTCGATCCAGTAGGGACAACCCTCCGGTTCATAGGGACAACCTTATGGTCCACAAGGAAAACCCTTCCAGGGACAACCTTCAGCCCAACAAGGAAAACCCTTCTCTTATGTTATTCCATCTCATGTTCAACAAGGTGCATCTTATCTCCCTAGGGGGAAAATATATCCACAACAGGGATAACCTTTTGTGCAACATAATCAACCTTATGTTCAACAAGGCCAAACTTTTGTACAACAAGGAAAACCCTATGGACCTGCGCCAGGTCAACCTGGTCTTGAGGGGAAACCTGGCCCGTCTCAATCATCAGGCCAACCTTTTCAACAAGGGAAACTTGGTGGCTCTCAGTATCCAGGCCAACCTGCTCTGCAAGGACTGCCTGTCTAACCTCAGTATCCGGGTCAACCTGCACCCTAGGGGTAGCCCGTTCAGCCTCAAGGTGCCACTTATCTTCCTCAAGGTCAATATCAGGTCGTATATAGTGCACCCCAAGGCGTTACTTACATCCCTCAAGGTCAATCCCAGATGCTATATAGTGCTCCTTAGGGCACTGCGTACCTTCTGCCAAGTCAAACTCAAGTGTTGTATAATGCACCTCAAGGCACTGCTTTCATTCCACAACAAAATCCATATGTTGCTTAGGCAGGACCTCAGTGGTATGCTCAGAATCAATATCCTGGTCCTCAACCCACGTATGGGCAGAACTTTCAGGCTTATAACCCCTATGGATAGAATTCTCTAAGACAAAACATATGGGGGCATAATTTCTCTCAACCTGGGTGGAATCCGAATTTTGGTCTTTATCAACGACCTACAATTCCTTTCAATGCTCAATTACCTTTCCTTGCTACGTTGGAACTTCCCGATGTGTCGAAGTTGACGAACGATCCTATTCTTCATAATCCATATTGGCCCCCAGTTCTAACCAAGATTCCTGACGATTGTCCCAAATTTGAGGGCAAGTTCGGAGAAGACCCACAAGCGCATGTTATCACATACCACCTTTGGTGTTCCCCCAACTCTTGGGTTGCGATTCTATTTGACTCTGTATTTTCCAATGGACTCTCATTGGTGCCACTACCAAGTGGTACATTGAACTTTCTCGCGGCATCTTCCAAGATTTAAACTCTTTAGCCATGGAATTTCTCATGCACTTTTAGTTACCAGTTTGGTATGAAACTAGGACACACCTCCTCACATCCTTGAAGCAAGATCGAGCTACCTATATCTCTGATCATATTCATGAATGGAGGCGTCATCGTCGTCTGATCAAGTTTGAGATTCCTGATCAAATTATAATTGATTGGTTCATTACCTCCTTCGTTGCTCCGATTGCTAAGGAAATTGCTATGGGGGCATTTGTTACTGAGGAACAAGCCATTGCTCGTGCCCAGTACCTTGATCTTGTGTACTCACAGTCTGACACATTGTACGAAATCTTGCCTAATGCCCCTCGACCTAGAACTTCCAAAGCACCGTCGACACCATCCGTCGAGTTGACACCATCCGTCGAATGTATCATATGTTCCGTGTCTCAAATTCTCTAAGTCTTCTCCTTCAAATCCCGCGAAGAACAAATATATTCCTTCCAATGATACTACCTTCTTAGCCACCCCCGAATTATGGTAAAATCGGGAATTGAATGTCATTCCCAATCCGATGTATAAAACTTCCAAGGGTAAAAAGAAGGGTAAAGGTAAGGCCAAAGTCAATACCCTGAAATAGGATTCTCAAAAATCTCGTGCTGATGATGGTTCGCAACGTAAAACGAAGTACCCTTGTTTCATTTGTGATGAAGAGCACTACACCAAGGACTATCCTCGACAGGCCGAAGTAAGTCGATTGCTCAAAGGCACCCAAGGCACTCCGGCTATTCTTAAAGAACCCTTCCCATCGCAACAAACCTAGTTGGTGGAGCAAACTCAGTCCTCTGCCCATTTGGCTTTCAGGTTTTCATGATGAGTAGTCCTGCATCCGTCTCTATTTCTACCCGATCGAAAGATTATATCGAACCGCTTCAGGTAGCAGGGAAGGAGATCGCTAATGGTCCTCCTCTCTCTCTTGCTTCTGACCCTCTTCCGATTGAAAGGCCCAGTACTAAGCCTGTTGTACATCCACCTTCCAAAGGTGTATTTCGTAAGTATTCTTACAATCATAA
This sequence comes from Pinus albicaulis, assembly GCA_034641835.2. Lineage (NCBI taxonomy): Eukaryota > Viridiplantae > Streptophyta > Pinopsida > Pinales > Pinaceae > Pinus > Pinus albicaulis. The sequence continues at coordinate 180,387,352 of CM076583.1, read as the reverse complement.
CGCCTGTGTTTCTCAGAATTATAGTATTTTTTATGATTTGGCTCAGGCGCCATCTGCTATGTATGCATTAAAAGTACTCCAGAGTTGTCCATCTTAGCGAAAGGCTTTGTTATCTGCCATCGGTGGGGTTGATCCTGTTGATTCGAGCCTTATCACTTTTGATTTGGAAAATTTCGTCCTACGTCTCCCTCACCAGCTTGCACTGATCATCCAATTTGGGATTAATGGACTGAATATCTATCAAGCGTTCATGGATTAGGGTGTATCTACGTGCGTTATGTCATCTTCCTACTGGAAATCCATCGGTTCTCCAGCTCTTAATTCATCTCCAAACGCTTTAGAAGCCTTTTATGGAAAGGAATCTTGCCCTCTCGATGTTCTCGCTAGTTTACCCATCACATTAGAAGGGAAGACAACTAAATTCTAGGTTGAAGTCATTGACGCCAAACTCAATTACAATCTTCTCCTATGTTGTGCATTCCGGCCACTCTCTTTCGTGTTCTTCGATTTAACAGGTTCTTTTGAGACCGAAGGGAAGTCATCTTAAGTGGTAGCCGGACCCACACCCCGGACGGGATCCCTACTCCAAACGGTTTAAGGTCTAATTGGGACTTTCTACCAGGGAGATCCCCTACTGTTGGCCGGACAAATTTTCCCGTCAAAAGCTCCTTTGAGTATGTCTCTTGAAACTTGTTCTCAATCCCCTTGGATCAGCGATTCGGATTTGCCCGATCCCTTAAGTGAGATATTTTCCTCCGATGAGGCTATCGTGGAAAATATGTCACTTGAGGATCCTCCTTGGGATGATAGTCATCATCGTTCCTCGTTCATGCCTAGGCTTGGGGCCATGTCTACTTGTCTCAAGAGGTTCGCTTCTCAAGTTCCTTCTCCCCCACTTCAAATGCCCATCCTGTCACATGAATTCTTTTTAGAAGATAACTTGGGCAACATCATACAAATGATGCCTATCGACATCTCCATTAATCCGAGGATTGTCGAGAACATCCATATTTGGGTGACCTATTCTCCCGATGAGATCGAGGTCTATACTAGTCTCTTCCGTGATTTTTGCAATTTTTTCGCATGGTCGTACGAAGAAATGCACGACATCGATCCAAGTATAGTGGTGCATGAGATTCCTACCTATCCGGGCATGAAGCTTGTTCACCAGCATCTTTGTCCTGTGCACCCTAGAAATGCAGCCGCTATCAAAGATGAAGTTGAAAAACTTCTTAAAGCTGGTTTTATCTATCCAATTACCTTGTCAGAATGGGTTTCCAATATTGTTCCCTTGGATAAGAAACATGGTACTATTAGGGTCTATGTCGACTACCATGAATTCAATCGTGCTTGCCCTTAGGATAATTATCCCACTCCTTTTATTGATCAGATCATTGATGACTGTGCTGGGAGTGAGATATCTTCCCTTATAGACGGGTTTTCTGGGTACAACCAGATTAACATTCTTCTAGTTGATAAACACAAGATTGCCTTTATCTGTCCTTGGGGTGCTTTCACCTATAAAAATCTCCGTTTCAGTCTTAAAAATGTTGGGGCTAATTTTTAGCGAGCAATGTCATATGCTTTCCATGATATCAAGTGCATTGTTTAGCCTTATTTGGATGGCCTTCTGGCTCATTCATCTAAGTGTACAAACCATCTTGATTATCTCCATCAGAATTTTCTTCATTGTTGATGCTATAACATCCGACTCAATCCGCATAAGTGCGTCTTCTGCGTTGACTCCAGTAAACTCTTAGGGTTTATCATTTCCAAATATGGAATTCATCTTGATCCACTCAAAGTTGAAGCTATTGTTAATCCTACCTCTCCTTCCTCCTTACATTAGCTGCAGAGTCTACAGTGGAAAGCTAACTTCCTGCGCTATTTTATACCTAACTATGCTGAAGTGGCCAAAGGATTTACGTGATTACTGAAACAAGGCGTCCCGTTCCTCTGGGATGAGATCGCCCAAAAATCCTTCGATGCACTGAAGACGTTGTTGGTCAATGCTCCTCTGTTGCGTCCTCCTAATTATCATCATGATTACTCCCTCTATTTGGCTGCTGCGTTTAGCATGATTGCTATGGTTTTGGTACAAGATGATGATGATGGTGAAGAACATGTCATTTACTATCTAAGTCACAATGTTCTCAATACTGAGATGCATTATGCACATGTCGAGAAGTTGGCGTTGGCTACTGTTCAAGTTGTTCAACGTTTTCGTCACTATATTCTATTACACACAGTGACCATGATTTCTGATTGCAACCCTATGACTAACATATTGACTCGTCAATTGCTGGGGGGCAAGTATTCGAAGCAGATTGTTATCCTCCAAGAGTTCTATTTGGAGTTCACTACTGCCAAATCGAAGAAGTCATTGGTCTTCGCTGATTTGATTTTCTCTCTCCCTTCTGATTCTGCTCCGTCTAGTTCTGAGGAACACATTCCGAATGACACACTTTTTATTATTAGCACCCTCGATCCTTGGTACGATGATATCATCGTATATCTTCAAACTTCCACCTTCTGATTTGAGTTGAAAAATAATGCTCAACGACGCATCCTCCACCATTCGCAACCCTATCACATAGTCAGAGATACACTCTAGCGCATCGGAGTCGATTCCATTCTTCGTCGGTGTTTGAATCTCGAGGAGGGTGAAAAGGTCTTGAATGATTTCCACAATGGTGCCTGTGGCTGTCACATGTCTGGATATGTTACTGCATAGAAGATTCTTCGTTCTGGCTATTTCCTACCCACCATATTTAAAGACTGCATTGTTGCTGCTCGTAAGTTCCATGATTACCAGATTTATCAGTGCAAGATGCTCGCGCTACCTTCCCATCTTCACCCTGTCATTACCGTTGGTCCCTTTGCGAAGTGGGGCATCCATTTTATGATGTGTAACCCTCACTCGGTCGAGGGGTATGCTTATATTATCATAGATGTGGAATAATTCACAAAATGGGCCGAAGCAATGCCTACACTTACAACTGACAATAAGACAACCACTCAGTTTCTATTCAATCATGTCATTACTAGGTTTGGTGTCACTCAAGCCATTGTTACCGATCATGGTTCTCATTTTTGGCATTACATGGTGGCTGAGTTGACTTCTAAGTTGGGTCTATGTCACGACAGCTCAACGCCGTACTACCCTTAGGCCAATGGCCAGGTTGAAGCCGTGAACAAAGTTCCCGTCACTATGCTTCAACATACGATTAGGATGCACAAATCAAACTGGCATCTCATGTTGTTTTCAGCTCTATGGGCTTACCGAACCTCAGTGAAGGATGCGATCAGATTCACTCCATTCCATCTTATCTATGGTCTGGAAGCTACCCTTCCGATTCAATGTGAAATTCCTTCTCTCAAAATAGCTGTTGAATTGTTGCCGAATACTTCACCAGAAGAAGAGTGTCTTCTATATTTAGAGAGGCTTGATGAAACTCGCTGCTTGGCTGCTCTTGTCATAGAAGCACATAAAAAGCAGGTCAAAGCTCATTTTGACCAGTCAGTTTCCCCTCATTATTTTATAGAAGGAGACCTCGTCCTCCTATACGAACAAGCTCATGATAAGCTGGGGGTAGGAAAATTCCAACCCATGTGGCATGGGCCCTACATTGTTAAGCGCATTTTGCAGAACAAGGCTTATGAGCTAATTGATTATGAAGGCCATCCCCTAGATCAAACCATAAATGGGTTGTATCTCAAAAAGTACTATGCATGAGTCTTTCGTGCATGTTTCTTTGTACATATGTGTTTTTTCATTTTTGTACATTTTTGGCTTGGTATGCTTTGCGAACGTTTTCCTACTTATTGGATCGTTTCTTATTGTGCAGATGTCTATTACCCCTTATGTCAGTTTCACAGACGGTGCTTTCCACAGTACCTGAAACCTGTCTTCTGCAGCCTAGGTGATTTATAATCTTGCTAGTGAGTTGATAGACCTTCAAGGTATCTGTCTAGGATGAACCACAAACAATGTTGCTGAATATAGTTCTATTATTGAACTATTAAATGAGGCCATTGATCTCGAAATTCGTGCATTGATTGTCAACCTAGACTCACAGCTTATTGTTCTTCAGCTTAATGGGCATTATTCTGTTAGAAATCCTTACACCTTAAGGTTGTATTTTCCTGTTCTTTTACTCGAAATACATTTTTATTACATTACATATCAACACATTCCTAGACGAATGAATGCGTTAACTGATACATTAGCCAATATTGTATTAGATGGACATTTGCATAATTTGTAAAAACATTATCATCACATGACAAGATCCATAGAAGAAAATAGATGTATAGATATATATCGAGTGTTTGCATCCACATGCATCATAAGTTCAAAAACTGTGTATTTTTTGGTTACATCCTCAAACATCATGTCTCTAAAAAAAAATGCGGAGATAAAAGCTTAGGTGTCTAGTTCGCGTGACCCTCATGATAGCATGTCACTACCCATACGAGCCACCTTAATAAGCGGTGAACACGGTTCAACACCCCTGTAGTGTGTCTCTGGTATGCACAAGGAACATCATAAAATATCGCATAGTCAGGGATCCCGTGGGAGATTCCCTCCAAGTTTCGTATGATTTCCTCCTCCTCGCCTCCCTCACCATGAGGGGCCACATCAAATTCATGAGGAATCCTCCGTGGTATCGGCGACATGCCTGCAGGTCTGTCTGGGCCAACATCTGCAATTACATGGATTAATGTCAGAATATACATAATAAAAAAATCATAATACTCATCAAAATAAAAAATGAGTCTTACCCAATGCTTCATCCCAATCCTCTCCTACTGGGAGTGGGAGATCCGCATCACCGATAAAGTCCGTGGAAGAACAGGGCCAGTCCTCCATGAAAATCAGTGGTTGGCGGAGCCACTCAAAGAACTCTGGTCTCCAGGACATCTATTGACCACCTCCTAATCTTGGCATCAAATCTGCCCAATGGACCATCCGTGGCTCTTGGGTTGGTGGTGTGGGAAATATCACTTCCTGACGTTGGAAAATTGGTAACCATTCCAAGATGAAAGGTACCAAGATGGACCCATAGTCGAATTGTTTCAGCTTACCATTCTTGCATTTTATCAACTGGCATTTTATGTTGATTGTTACCGCCTCTGCCCAGTTGTAGAGAGTTGGTGCCATGCAATCTATTGCAAGATGTAACTATGTTTTTTTGGCCTCATGTGGAGCCTTAACTCCAGCAGCTCGCCTGATGGTGTGTAACACTACTCTGAGTTCTAGATTGGTAGTGGTTTGGATATCCACCTTCCTACTTTTGTATCCTTTCCATGCTCCTCAGCACACTCTATCGATAACCATGCTCATGTTTTCCATTGTGGGCCGAGTACCTGTCAGGATTGGTATTGCCCCCCTCTGCGAAAATTCGGTTATGAAGTAAACATCTGATACCTCAATCTTGAGTTCCTGATTGTGAATTATGAATATTTCCTGATCAATGTCCCAGACACTGATCAAGTACTGTAATAGCTCTGGTTGAGCTCTGAGACATGGTTCCATGAAGAATTTCTTGAGCCCGCAATCCCTGAGAACGTCCATGCATCTCACATTTCCCATGGTTTCCTCATCCTCTTCACTATGTTCTGTTTCTTTCCATTTGATCACCATTTTTCTCTTTCACACCTGCAAAAACATCCATATGGTTGTAATTAGTCAAGTAATTTTATTTGAAGTGTTTAAACAGGGCTTATTGTTTGAATTTACAAGCTTAAAATCATTTCCGTGATTGGCGCGCCCTTGTTTGGATTCAAGGCCAGTTGGCGCGAGTCCCTGCCCCATACCCGCACCAACTGCCGCGCCCTATTTTTTACAAAAATACCCCCATAGATCTGCAAAATGGGTTGCAGGCAATGAATTATATCAAAATGCAGGGAAGGATATGAGTTCTTACTTGGAACATACGGATTCACGATTTTCCTTCTGGACTGTCTGTTGTCAGCTTCGCAAAATCACGGTGAAAAAAGGGTAAAAAGTGCTCACAAGTGGTAAAAGTGAAAAGTAATTTATTTTTTACCATTTTTGGAATTTTATAAACTTTTCAGAACCCTAATTACATTTTTAAGCATATTTTTCGATTATTTTTCTATTTTGTTTTGAAAAATGGGTTTTACGTGCCTCTCTTGTGTAGCAACAAGTCCTGAACGTGACGACGATGAAGTGACGAGTTGTATTTTATACTTTTTCAGACTTGGTAAAAACATGAAAAAGTGACCCCTGGAGTCATCTTTCAGCTCTTTTCTGACTCTCAAAAATTGAAAAGATTGCTGAGACTCTTGCCATTTTAAACTCGTTAAAAGACTGTGAAATGATATCTACCTAGTATACGTTTACCCCTTTTTCAGGCTGGGATAGATTATTTACAAAAAAGGAATACCTTAGCCTATCATGACTAAGAGGTTCTCTTATACATAGTTTTCTACCTTTTTGGATCTGTGAGACTACCTACGAAAAGGGACCTATTGGAGTTTTCTTTTTCACTTCTTTTAAAAATCTATAAACATGAAAATATGTCGAATTCTTCCTTTGTCAGACTCGTTAAAACTTAAATGACATGGGAAAATGTCACCATGACGTAACCGAGTTCCTACTTCCTAGAGTTCATAAAATGTACCAGGATGGATTTGTTCGAAGGAAGAACTTACATGACAAACATATGCTATCCCCTTCAAGATTGTTTCCAAAAATAATTGGGGTACTCGCCAGCAATGGTGGGGGGAAAAAGAACTAATTCTCAGTTGTGTCGGCAATATGTCGCTCTTGAACATGAAACTCATCTGCATTCATGTCGGGTTGGGTACATTTCATTTTGTCATTTTTACCTCCATGGGTTTGGGTAATTTGTTTTGACCTCTCATCTACTCTTTTCCACGTCATCATGACCTCAGATCCCTTGATGTCAAATACTGCCAAATTCCGGAGTCGTGTCGCCAATATGTTCAAGAGAAGTTTCCTTTTGTAGTTTTCAACCTCTGATCCTCTTTTTGGTATTGATTCACTATCATATTATTCCTTTGTCTCATGTCGATGATGTGGGAAACATTATGGCCCTCCTTCGACCAGGTCACTTCCTGTCGACTTTTGCTCATTATCCAGGAAGCTGATCTAGAGACTTCCTTTCGGTACCTTGGAGCTTGCATGCCTCAATGGAAATTTCCTTGCATTCAATGACAGGTCCTCATCATTGGCCTTTGATCGAGTGATTCTACAGTTGTTCGACATGAGATCACTATTCACATTCTGTGGATTGTACTTTTTGTACCTTGAGAACCATTTTCATTATTGGTGGTTTCTCTCATGCCTGTTAACAAATTTCATCATTGGCTGGTAATCAGGGGACTTTCTTGCATGTTCAACTTCAGCTCACTTATTCGAATGCTTGAATTTGTACTTGTTCGGGTCGAGATGGAGCGCAAGACCTTGGGTTTTGTCTGATAAAATCTATGCTGCGGGATATTTTGGTTTATCATGAATATATGCATGACTCTTTTGATTGGATGACTGCGACCATACCTGAGTCTATTTATTGATCCTTCTTACTGGATGGTTGTGTCCATACCTCGGATCTCAGTTTTATATGTACTCGATTATGGATGGCTGCGCCCATGCCACATGTTCATGTATTAGAGATATCGGTTGTACTTGTACTTGCAGGTATTTTGACGGCAGTGTTTGGTTTGAATGTGTTCTTGTAAAGCATTTCACTCCTCCCTCTCTCTTAGAACTCATGCTTTAGGGGGCATATATTACACAACATTTTGTCACCGTCCCTGCAATCCCCATCCCGAACATTGGAGGACCATTTCTGTGACTTCTGTGTATTTTTATGCCTTGCAAAAAGTGTCATTGCATCCCTTGCCATGAGAAGAACATATCCTCTATTGACTATTCCTGGAGCAGGCTCTCAAAAACATATGATTTTGGGTCGGAATTGGCAGTCAGTTATGGCCTCGTGCCCATAGAGAAATTAGCACTAGGTCTCGCGCCCATTGGTGCTCTGTCTCAGTGGACTACCCACACTGAGCTATTTTTGGAAAGTTTTTAAAATAGAAGTGAAGTTTCCATTCCCAGCCACTTCGTGAGTGGAGTCAGCATGGTTTTTTCAATTGAATAACATCGAACATCTTCCTTTGGCTTCTTGTTTCCTACATTTGAGCAACCTCCCTAAGGATAAGGCCTCCCTTCCACCATATGAGGGATCTAAACCTCCTCCTCCTCTCCTGTAAATATATCTCTCTCGCATAGTTGCAGCTAGCTGAAATGGTTGAATAGCTAAATAGTTTGATATAGCTGGTGTGAGATAGAGAAGAGAGACACCTATTGTCGAGAGAGAGTCTAGGCTTATTTACTCGCCAAGTTCAATTCCCCGATGAATGCTTGACACGCGTTTTGACTGGACCCATTGAAGGAGGCTACAACATCAAGGCTCTTTTGGTTGTAAAATCTTTATCTCTTCTTATTAATACATGACTGATGTTTTGGTTCCCGTTTTGCATTTGATATGTGTTGGGTTGCGAAATGGGTATGTATTTTCTAGTAAGTTCATCTTCGTTATCCTTAATTCTTATCTTTTTCATGTCTTAATGTGCTAATATATTAAGGAATTATGGTAAGAAATGAGGAACGATTGCAGTTGTGATTTAACTAACGTTTACCCTTCTTCATGCAGGAAAATGGAAAAGGAACGATTGTTTTTCCCTGCTGTTGGCACAGCCAAATCCGACAAGCAAAGAAAGGAATGAGTTAGTTGCAGACAAGGCTAAGAACGAATCAGAGGGATCAGCGCGGAATAGAGGAGATGTCTTAAAGATAGAAATTGGTTGTGAAACCCGATCCTGAGGGATTGCATTTACTATTCACTTTTTACCATTTCTGACTATAAAAGGAAACGATTGTAGGAAGAAGGGGATGTTGGTTGTTTTTCAAAATTGTAAGCTTAATTGCAGACTATATAGTTGAAGAACGAAATAACATTGTAATGCTACTCAAGTTCGATGATTAATTAAAGTTGTTGTTTTCATTCGCATCATCTGAAGTAATCTAGCAGTGCCTACTGGTGGCTAAGGGCCCGACTTCCGGTGGAATTCACTGCTTTATCTATATCATACATTTCCAATTATCGCAAGTGTGATGGTTTGATAGTATTATCACTTTTTGTGATTTTATTTCATTTGTTGTTCATTATTTTCTTGTGTTAACCGAATAGTTCTGTTTTGTAATATTTACAGTATTGTTATCTATTTAGTTTACTTCCACTTTTAGATTGAGTTTCTTAGATAAATATTCTGCTCAATGTGATCAATTGTAACGAGTATTAACTACTGCTGTTAGGCTCTCATATTGATATCATTTTTGTTTTACTGAAGAATGCATTTGATTTAGATTCAATTAGTTTTCAAGAGAAGAGTTATCACTACTGTACTCTTCACTGATATTGTTGTTACTTGAAATGCTATAGGATTTGATTTCATTAGAGGATTTAGTTTTCGTTTAATTGTAATTAGAATTTACTTGCTACATCTATTTACTCTTGTATTAAAATATCTATACTGAAATCTATGAAACATTACTCTCTGATTTAAATAGCAGCCACATACTGTGTACACTCTTGAAATAGAAGGACTTGCACGGATTGATAATTAATGTGAGGATAATTAGGAGTTTAAAAAGCACCTTTTATCACCGAACATTTTGGCGCCGTTGCCGGGGAGAGTGTAATCCATTTACGAAGAGTGATGTATATCTGATAGTTTCGTGTTGAGAGAGACTGGGTATTAAAAACGGAAGGTAAGAACCTGCGTACGGAGTATGCAAAATGCTTGCTCCCTCGCCCGCTTTCCAACAGAGTTGTTAGAAATTTAGGGTAGAGATAAACATTTGAATTGTTTGTATGAATGACTAAGAAGAAAAGACCATAAATCAATCCAATTCCACTACCCAAACCTAAAAAATCTAAGGGACCAGTGACCCTTGGACAATCAACTTTCATAGACAAAATCTTAAAGAAATTTGAATCTCAGTCATCAGTAGGTCCTTGAAACGTTGCTTCTAGACAACCTACTGTCTCCCTTCAGGCCACAGGCTCACTATCTGTAGCCTACGCTGAGGTCCACAACAAAACTATAGGAACTAAGCAGAGTTTACAAGAAATTGAAAATTCGTGCCCAATTTCCTCACAAGAAGGGAATTCTTGTAATATTCGTGAAGGAGGAGGAGAAACAGGGGAAGAACCAAGATCCCCTCAGGTAGTAATCTAGCAAGGAACACTCAGTATCCTAGACAGAGGGAGTGTTGTTAATATTATTTCCACCTTTGGAGGAGGAGAAACAGGGGAAGAACAAAGATCCGCTCAGGTAGTAATTGAGCAAGGAATACCCAGTATCCCAGATAAAGGGAGTGTTGTTAAGATTATTTCCACCCTTTTGGGACACCCTAGGGATAACTCCCCAACTCCAGAAATCCCAGAAGGATACTGGCATATATTTGATCAAATGGCTAACAATCCACAAGCACCCCAAACTTCCATATTGTAGTACCCCATCGTTGACACATATGCGAACGCGCCTATGAAAGCTATCCCTTTACAAAATATTCCCACCTTTCATGGGCTCACATCAGAGGATCCAGATGCATTTCTGTTTGAATTTGATGTATTATGTCGGGGTTATGATTATACCACCGACCCCCAAAAACTAAATCTGTTTACCTCTACATTAAAAGGCGCAACCTTGCATTGGTTCATGGGGTTCGGTGGGGGAACAATAAATGATTGGGATCAAATGAAAAATGCCTTCCTTAAAAAATATTAGGATTATTGCAGATCTAGGGAGTTGAAAGACGAAATATTCCAAATGGTAGCTAGACCCAGTGAAACATTGGAAGAGTATGTAGAGTGCTTCCAATATAACCTCCAAAGATCCCCCTATGTAAATCTACCCTGCCTGATAATGTGCTGAAAACTACACTGATTAAAGGGATGAAAGAACAATGGATAGAGACATTAAATATTATGGGTAAAGGTGATATATATCAAGAAGATTATGCTAATATTATTAAATTGTGTATCAGGTGCTCAAGGGGCAGTACGAGATTGAAATCAGGAGAATGCGATATGACCACCAGGGACAGTAAAATCTCTGGTGGAACCATTACTCGAACATAAATTGGAAATCTGCTAGAGGATTTCAAAACAGATATCTTGGGAACTTTGACGATGCAATTAGACATCATGCAGGTCAAGCAGAAGCAGGCATAAGAAGAACAGAACCTGGTGATATTTTTCCCGAGATGCAGAAAGAAGCATAGTCACAAAGAGTGTCTGCTGGATATGGTACAAACCTATGCCATATGTACTAAATATCATGCCACAGAAAGTTTCCCATCACTTACAGGGTTAAAAGCAGTATATAAAGAGGCAGAAGAAGAAACAGAACTAGTCTACCTGCTAAATCAGCATTGCCAATCGCAACCACGACAAACAGGTACGCCAACCGACCCATCTTCTTCCTTTAAGCCCTCGTAATATAATGCTCAAAAATACACAGGAGCTATGTGGAAAAACTAGACACCTTTTCCCAATTGGTCACAACAACCATTCTCTATGCCACCTTGGTCCAACCAATCAATCCAAAATAATAGTTGGCCAAATTTTCCTTGTTTTCTACCATTTTTTCCATCCCACATATCCATTCCAATGGCCATCCTCTACGTCACAAAACCAGAGTTGGCAGTCAAGTTGGAAATGACCTACAAATTAGCTAGCAGGAAAAATCCCCCTACCTCAACCTACATTGCCAACACCCTACACATTGCAACAGAACCCTCATACCAACCTACAACCATAGCTTCCAGCCTAGCCCAACCCGAACCCCAACAATAGACCGATCCAATATGTGCAAATTATTGAAGGACCCGAGCTAGAAACTGAGTTAAGGGAGTGTAATGAGCTGCAATTAAGGTCTGGGAGGATAATAGAGTCAGAGGGGGATACAAATATACAAAGTGAAAATCTGTTACCTATAGAAGAAGCACCACAAGTGGAGAATCCAGCTAAACAGAAAACTCATGATCAAGCTATTACCTCTTCTCCACCATTCCCAGAAAGATTAATTATACCCCGCTCAATCGAATATCCAAATTTTGATCTTCTGGGAGAATTGAAAAATTTGTGTGTAAAAATACCTCTCCTCTAGGCTATTTAGGACATTCCAATTTATGTGAAAAATATCAAGGAATTATGTATGAAAAAGCCAAAGAGGCAAACAAAAACAACTTCAACTTTCCTTGTCGTCGGTACTTTGTCTGATTTATTATCAGGCAGAGAAACACTAGTAAAATATGAGGACCTAGGAAACCCTATAGTCACAGTGAAAATGAACGAGTGTTCCTTTCCCAATGCATTAGTTGACCTAGTAGCAGCAATCAATATTCTCACAACAACAACTTGTCAAAATCTTGGCATTACATCCTTGGACCCAACCACGACCCTCTTGGAACTTGCTGACTGATCAATTGTTAAACCAGAGGGGACATTATAGGATGTAATGGTGTCTGTAGATTCTTGGGAATACCTAGCATATTTTCTGATCATTAATCCTAGAAACCGACTAGATGGACATCCCCTAATTCTAGGAAGACCTTGGCTAGCGACCGCAGATGCTTACATAAGCTGTTGGATAGGCAGCATGACTATAAAAAGAGGAAAATATGTGAAGAATTTAGCCTTATATCCTCCATCTCAGCCAAGTCTAACAATAATATAAATGAGGAAACAACCTGTATCATATTTAATTGAAAACATTAGATCACCACTAACCATAGAAGATGCTCTTGAATTCAAGGTTAAAACAGAAGATGACATCAATAACACTTATATTAATCAACCAGATGCCTTACCTCATTCGAAATGTCACATGATCGAAGCAGCCCTGGATAACGAAATCGAAGAGGATCCCTTAAAATATTTTAGCGACCAATCAATCCCAACAACTTCTATTTATAATAGCAAAACTGTAGAAATTGAGCCAGGGAAAACCTTAAATATCAATAAAAACTTGACTGAGGACCAGGCACAGAGGCTTGTCCAAATTCTGAGAAAATATAAAGAAGCCTTCGCTTGGGATTACCCTGACATGAAAGGGATTGATCCCCAACTATGCATGCACCACATCTATATAGAGAAGGATGCGAGGCCCATTATACAACCTCAACGGAGGTTAAACCCTCATCTTAAAGATATTGTGAAAGATGAACTACAAAAACTGTTGGATGTGAACTTCATCTATCCTATATCCGATAGAAAATGGGTCTCCCCATTAGTAATAGTGCCTAAAAATAATGGAAAGTGGTGTATATGTGTTGACTATAGAGAGCTTAATAAAGAAACCCAAAAATATCACTTTCCCCTTTCGTTCATTGACCAGGTCTTAGACACATTGGCAAGGAAAAAATTATTTTCTTTCCTAGATGGCTTCAACGGCTACAACCAAATTCAAATTTCCCTTGAAGACCAGGATAAAACTATTTCCACTTGCCCATGGGGAAACTTTGCTTACAGGGTCTTACCTTTTGGACTGTGCAATGCACCTGCTACATTCCAGAGGGATATACTCAGCATTTTTTCAGATCTGATAAATGAAGGGCTCGAGTTGTACATGGATGAATTTACACCTTATGGAGATGACTTCGAGCCAGAATTACAAATGCTAGAGAAAGTTCTACAACGATGCATTGCTACGAGGCTCTATTTAAGCCATGAATAATGCCACATGATGATGACCGAGGGCCTCATCCTAGGCCATTATATTTCAGCAGCTGGAATCCAGGTAGATACAACAAAAATTCATATAATTCTTTTAATACCTACCCCTTCCACAAAAACTGAGGTATGCAGTTTCTTGGGATTTTCTGGATATTATAAGAGATTTATAAATAATTTCTCTCGAATTTCTACACCCTTATATGCATTAACAGTAAATATTGATTTTATTTGGACTGACAAATGTGACAGTGCTTTTGAAGATTTAAAACGGATTGTATCAACATCCCCAGTGCTAAGGGGCCCAAATTGGGATTTTCCATTTCATATCTCATCCGACGCATTAGACACGACTATTGGAGCAGTTCTCGGCCAGGAGGAAGATAAGAAGCCATATGCGATATACTACATCAGCAAAAATCTATCTCCTGCTAAATTGAACTACACTATGATCGAAAAGGAATTTCTGGCTGTAATCTATGCTATTAATAAATTTAGACATTATATAACGGGATACCCTGTGGTTTTGTATACAGATCACTCTGCTATTAAATATCTAGCTAATAAACCTATTACAAATGGAAGAGTGACAAGATGGTTGATTCTTTTGCAAGAATTCAACATAACAATCAAAGATCGACCAGGAAAGGAAAATCTAGTAGTAGACTTCCTTTCATGTATGCCAAAGAAAGATGACTCGACAACAGTAGAAGACTGGTTCCCTGATGAACACTTATTTGTGGTAACCTTGAAAACACTGTGGTACGTGGATGTCGCAAACTACTTAGCATTGGGTAAGTTACCCAAACACCTGACGCCTAATGAAAGAAAACAAATAGTATTTGTAGCACGCGGTTCTCCTGGATCAGAGGTTATTTATTTCATACAGGGGCCGATATGTTGGAAATGTTGTCATTGATGGCAAAGGAGATGGCAAAGAAGGAACACCTGAAACAAAAGAGAAGTAAGGAGCAGCATCAGTCAAGGAGAATAGAGGCAAAAAAGGCAGTGAATTGAGGTAGAGAACTTCTTCAGCAACAGAGTAGGAGGATAATGGCCACTAAACTGAATTTCTGGCCTATCATGAAATTGCAAGAATTTTCTTTTGAGATTGATCGCCTATATTTATACATATCTGTTATGGAAGAAATGTCTTTGAATTAAGTGTGTCTGGATGGGGTTAAACCTTGTTTGAATGTCTTCTTGGTCGAATCATGTGAAGAATTGATTCAGTATTATTGTGCATTTGACGAGTTAAATCCTGTGTGAACACATGAGTTCTTGATGAATGATCCTATGTAATTGAGCCGAGTCCAATAAGCAAGGGTATGGAAATTTGAGTGATTGTGTGGCAATTCTATGGTGAAGAACCTTGTAGAATCGGTTTGTGTGGATTTCCTGTTCCCCTCAGAAGACTAATGAACCATACTCTCTGTGAATGAGTCACTGTGTGTGCGCTCTACATAAGAAAGAGGGAATTGTGAAAGCAATGACGTTATGATCCTGGAAGGGAGGCGCAATTGATATTACCCTGGTCATTATCTGTATGTTTAACCCTCATTCTGAAGAAGTACGATGCAGATTTAAGTCGGAGCCCTATTTGTAACTAAACGCATTGTTCTGGTTTGGAGTGGGAGTAACGGAACCTAGAGTCTAATTATAATAATACATTGAAGAGTGAGCGGAACTCATAAATAATAAAGGTGGATGGAACCTTGAGCGAAGGAGAGGAACCACGAAGAGTGAACAGTAAAAGCAGGTTTCTGGTTTTTATCGCACCACTTCGATGGGCAAGCGATATTCATGAAATCACAGCGATTCCAAAGAGGATCTGACACGTGTCCCTGAGCGAATATGGAAAACCACTCTCATTGCGCGCCATTGCGCATTAATCTTCGGCTAAGGACCCTGTGCGATATTGATACAAGCCGTCGATCTGGAGGAAGGTTTATTGAACGACGATCGCGTTCAGAAGTGGCACGGAGTTTAACCAAAGGTACAGGCATATGTATTCCATTGAATTTCTGCCAATCGTATATGTGGGCCCAGAGCCAAAGGTATGTTATAAGCGGTTCAATTGAATTCAAACTCGAGATATATATTTAAAATTCCCAAGGTCCGAGTTGATTCGACTATGGTTTAAGCCATAGATACTTCAAGGAGGTAAACTTCAACATAAATTCGAAATAGTATAAGTCGGGTTTTTTTATTATGGTTTAACCACAGTTTTGAAGATGCCGAGAGTTGATTAAACCAAAGATTATATTGTTGATGGTTCATGATAAAGGTGGTGAGTACTAATATATTCGGATCGTTAAAAAGGTTTTAATAAAAACACCGAGAGTTATTTTTGTTTGATTAAAAGGCAGTTGTACATACAGTAGTTATATAACTGCAATGAACAAGGAACTGAATAAAAGTGAAAAAGAAAAAGAGAGTGAGGTTGGATGAATGAGGATGAAAAGGAAGAAGAGAGGTGTGCTATTCGAAATCTACACTGTAATTGAATGAAAGGTTTTAACTGTTTATATTGTTTGTGATGTAATTGGAAAGTCTCCAGAGAAAGATAAAATCCCACTGTAAAGTTGAAATGGTATATTTTCTCTGAGTAAATTGATAAAAGAGAAGAGAATGCAGAATTGAAGAAAAAGAAATAATCAAGCAGATATGAAGATTGGAGTGCAGTAAATGAAATCAAAGGTATAGAACAGAGCAGATATCCAAGGTAAATCAACAAATGTTTCTTTATGAAAAAGAGGGAGTTGAAGCTTCCTTGCAAGTTGTAGCTTGCAGAATTTGAGGTTGGAGCCTCCTGTAGTTTGATGCTTACAGAAAACCAGTGGTGAGAGGGAGTTGGAGCTTGCCTTTACATCATAGCAATAATAAGATGTCGTTTTCTCCCTTTATGGGTTTCCACGTATATCTGGTGTCTCTGTGCATGATGTTTATATGCTGATCTGGTTTATCTAATCTGCTTAATACTTGATGCTGTCATATTAAGTTTGTTGTTACATTATATTAATACTTGCTACTCACATTCTAAGACTACTCATATATTAAGTTGAATATGAAATGAAGGTGTAAATAAGTTTTATGAAAAAGTTTTAAAAGTCCATGAATGTGTTAAACTGATTCACCCCCCCCCCCTCTCAGTTTAACTAAGGGTTCAACAATTGGTATTAGAGCAGGTTCCTTTTTGTAGTAGTTTAACAACTGAAGGGAGATCCTAGGTTCTTGAGATGGATAGTCAAGAAGGATCCTCAACGAACAAAGCTCCTTTTTTCACTGGTGCAAATTATGCCTTCTGGAAAATCAGAATGAGAACATACATAATGTCCTTAGGAATAGAAGTTTGGGCTGCTGTGGAATTTGGATATGATTCTAAGGCAAATGTCTCAGAGAAACAAGCCAAACAAGATTTTTTGGCTAATGCAAAGGCAATGAATGAAATCTTGAATGGACTGTGTGAGGCAGAATTCATCAAAGTAATGCACAGTGAGACTGCCAAAGAAATGTGGGAAACTATAGAAAAAATTCATGAAGGAGACAAAAAGGCGAAAACTGCTAAACTTCAAGTCTATAGAGCCCAGTTTGAAAATTTAAAAATGAATGATGATGAAGATATTGCTAGTTTCTTTTTATGGGTTTCAGAAATTGTCAATAATATGAAAGCACTAGGTGAAACCATGAAAGAATGTGTAATTTCTCAAAAGATCCTAAGATCTTCGCCATCTAGTTTTAATCCCAAGGTCTCTGCCATAGAAGAAACAACATATTGGGAAACCTTGACCATGAATCATCTTCTTGGAAAACTAACAACGTATGAGATGAGACTGCTGTTAGCCATCAGTATTTTTTTTTTACATGTTAGTGATGACTATATCTACAGCTGAGTTTTCTAGAAACTGATTTCCTTATGTCAATATGTCATCCAGAAAACCCTCAAACTTTTTTCACCTTTCTACCTTTTCAGTTCGCCCATGTCGAAATCAAAACCTCATATCACAATCCTATCTAGCTTCAGCCTTATTGGCCTGCCCATCAGCTTTAAAAGGCAAATCCACATCTGTTTCAAAAGTCTCCCCTATGTTAGGAAGTGGATTTTTAGGACATTTCACCTTTGGCAATCATCAAAAAGCCAAAAAGCCTCCATCTGCAAAAGACCTGCCATGACTGATCCCTTACTTTGCAAATGAAATTGACAAGCAGCCTTAAAAAACAAAATTTGCAGGAGATTAGTACAGTAGCATTATGTTGAAAATGCAACAAGATGATGGAGCTTAGTGAAAAGAAGTCACCTTCACTAAGTGGGCCTGCAGGCTATTTTTGGCGCAAAGTCTATTTTTAGACATATGGATCATGGTCTATGAGTTGCAGGATGCTATTTATGGATGATTGGTCGAGTTGGTAAAAATAGATGGACCTCTATTTTTAGACATTAGGCGGTTTCTATTTTTAGACTGCCGGGCTAAAAATAGAACAGTCAAATATTATTAACCCTTAATAATATTTAGACTATAAACATTATCTTATCCTCTTGGAGCACTTCAGTTTGATGCTTGGATGTGGCACATGCAGCTGACAGAAGGAACTACGCTATTCCTAGGGGTTAGTTGAGCTATTGCATGGTTGACTTCAGCTAGAACTCATGTGGCAGAGTTTGGTGGAGTTGATGAGACAGTTGGTGGAGTTGTGTTCGGTTTAACTTAGTTGAACTAGTTGTATTTAGTCTAACTGACAAATACACTAGTGATGAGGGGTGTGAATTAATTATTAATTAATTCACTAATTATTAACTCATAAATCAACTAAAGAACACATCAGTTAACTGCAATGCATGGACAGTTCAGTGGAGACCAGTGTTAGAGGTGGGTGAAAGGGTGAGTCTACTATCAGCTGTGACTATAGCTGTGCATGAGATTTGCACACACATTGATTGAGATTGCCAATGAGGATTGCGCAGTACAAGCCAGGGGGATTCGAACTTGGATCTCATCATTATTCATCTTGGATTGCGCAGTAGAGGCAGGCAGACTTGTGGAGGAGATTTGAACCTGTGACTAGTTCATCTTCCGTGCTAGTTTGTGTGTAGCATGTGAGATAGTGCTGAGAGCTGTGAGAGCTTTGTGCTATGTATTGTTACATGTTCTCTATCATTATAATATACAGATAGTTGGGGGTTTTCAGCTGTATGCTTTCCCCATTACATATTGTGTTATATGTGTGCTTGATTATTGTTTTTATGTGCGCATGCGACTGCTTCTATTTCCGCATATTGATGATCAATTGTAGAAGAGGTTATGTATTATGCATGAAGCTTAAATAGTGTGTAATCAGGATAATATCGGTGAATAATTCAACAAATTATTCAAATTTCTACATGGTATCAAAGTGAAATTGATCATCGGATCTATTACGGTGACTACATTTTATTTCTATAGGCAGATTCTGTACGAGAGCCAGGTAGCCTCCGGATCCATCCTTTCTTTGAAAGGTGATATATCCGGTAAATGCCCCTACAGTCGATCTCTGTATTAGAAATAACTTGTTCTCAAGTTTAGATCGGAAGCAGTCGAGTTTGAGCTGGTGGAATTCGAATTTGCAGCAGTTTTCTTGGTGTCGAAGTCAAAATGTCTTTCAACGGATTGAGACTGGAGTATGCTCTTGAGGGCAGCTCGAATTATGTTGCATGGAAGGACCAGATGGAGGCAGTATTAGATGATAACGGGCTAAAGGAATTCATAGATGCTGAGGTCCCAAAGCCTACTGATGCTGCTCAAGTTGAGGCTTGGCAAAAGAAGATGGCAAAATGTCGAAGGATTCTGTTGGAGGGCGTGAAGGATCACATTGTATCTAGCATGCATGGAAAAGCTTCTCCATACTTGATGTGGAAAGCGTTGATAGATTTATTCCAAAGAAAGAGCGACCAGAGGAAGTTGGCGCTCAAGGATAAACTCAGACACATAAAGATGGAGAAAGGCGACAATATGCCCAAGTACCTCACAAAGTTCATCCAATGCAGGGATGAGCTGGGAAGTGTGGGGGTGATTGTAGATGATGAGGAATTGGTGAGCTTGGATCTCCTTGGTCTTCCGAAGAGTTGGCATGCCTATCAGGATTCTGTCAATGGTCGGGAGAAATTGCCAGGATGGGAGCGACTTTGGTCGGATCTTGTGCAAGAGGAGATAAGGCGGAGTACCAAGGATGGATCTTCATCAAAGGCATCTGATGAAGAGGATTGCGCTTTGGCTGCCAAAGCAAGGAAGAGAAGCAGCTTCTCATTCGGTGGTTCTTCAAGGAAAGAAACGGGACATGTCAATTGAAGTGTTTTCCATTTGTCTGAAAACCACAGACATTACACCACTAATTGTCCACAGAAGAAGAAAAATAAACAGGCTGTTGGATCTGCAGCTGGAGAGGCCTTAACCTCGCAGTTTGAGCTGGATTTTTCGCCGATCGCATGCTTGGTCTCAAGTGTGATGGGATCAGTGTGGTTTCTTGACAGTGGTGTGTCTTTCCATATGACCGGAGACAAATATTTGTTTACTGATTTGGATGAGAAAGATCTTGGAGTGCACATCGAGATGGGCGATGATGGTAGATACAGTGCGACCGGTATCGGTACCATTTCCTTTGAGAGGGAGTCTGGTAAACCCTTCATATTGAAGGAAGTGATGCATGTTCCAGGATTGAAGAAGAATCTGATCTCTGTGGCGATGTTAGAAGACAAGGGGTACGATGTTGTCTTCAGTGAAGGAAAGGCTTTCCTGCGCAGTAAGAAAACTGGAGAAACCCGTAAGATAGGGGTTCGAGTCAAGAACCTTCATCAGTTGCAAGTAGATGGCTGCGCAGCAATGGCATGCAAGGCGGAAGGAGTGGTGAGACGGGATGATGGCGAGCTGTGGCATCGGAGATTGGGCCACCTTCACCATGGAGCTTTGAAGATACTGTAGCAGATTTCTACTGGGCTTCCTAAGGGCACTCTTGCGCAGTCAGATCAGTGCAAGGGGTGTACCTTGGGAAAATTTGTGAAAGCCACCTTTCACGAGAAGGATAATCGCGCCACGACGATCCTTGAGAGAATTCACACAGACGTGTGTGGACCTTTCTCAGTAGCTTTGACAGCAAAGCACAGGTACTATGTGATCTTTGTTGATGATTATTCTCGGAAGTGCTGGATCTTCTTCATGCAGAAGAAGAGCGAGACATACTCAAAGTTCTGTGAGTTCAAGGCGTTGGTTGAGAAGGAATCGGGGAAGCATGTGAAGGCTCTTAGGAGCGACAATGGTGGTGAATTCATCTCTGCTGAATTCAAGGACTTTTGCAGCGCAGAAGGAATTCGGAGAGAGCTCATAGCACCCCATAACCCACAACAGAACGGGGTTGCTGAGCGGAATAACAGAACGATCGTGGGTGTTGCACGGGCGATGTTGCATGATCAGGGCCTACCCCTTCACTTGTGGGCGGAGGCATGCAATACTGCAGTATATGTGCAGAACCGTTGTCCTCACAAGATACTTGGCATGAGTACACCGGAGGAGGCGTTTTCTAGCAAGAGGCTTGATATTTCCCATTTGAGGATTTTTGGTTCACCTGTCTACATGCATGTGACGAAGGATGCCAGGAAGAAGCTGGAGCCGACCGCAGAGGTTGGGATATTTGTGGGGTACACTGATATGCCCCACAACTATCGTGTGTATTTTCCAGACAGTCGCAAGACTTTTGTGCGACGGGATATCAAATTTCAGGAGGAGAAAGCCATGCAGTGTTCGCTTGAGAGGGAGCCACACTTGCATGCAGATGAGGAGCTATTAGTTCCTAAGGAGGAGCTTCCGGATGTGGATCAGCCACAAGAGGAAGTTCATGGAGTGGAAGAAACCACTCATGCAGCGCCAACCATCAGAGGGCACAAGCGCACTACAGAAGCTGAGCGACTGGCTCAAGATGCAGAGAAGATTGTAGGACCACATACAACATAGCGCATACAGAGACAGTCACCTTATCGGTACACTGGATACATGGCTCTTGTGAGAAAATGTGTGGTGACAGAGCCATCCTCTTTCGAGGAAGCTGTGGAGGACCTCGGATGGGTAGATGCCATGGTGGAAGAGTATGATTCGATTGTCGAAACGAGTGCATGGGGAGATTGTCCCAAAGCCAGGAGGAAACCAGGTGAGTGGAGTTCGGAATGGACTACAAAGTGACATTTGGCGATGAGAGCGTGGAGAGAAAGTACAAACCAAGATTTTTTGCCGAGCTTCTCACGGATAGAGGGATGGGTGTGAAACCTTTGCACCTGTCGCAAGGTACTCTTCCATACGGACGATCCTTGCTCTCTCAGCGCAGATGGGGTGGCACATTCATCGGATGGATGTGAAGACTGCGTTCCTCAATGGAGTTATTGAGGAGGAGGTGTACATAGAGCAGCCTGAAGGTTTTGAGATCTTCAGCAGTGAGTCGCATGTGTGCCGACTCAAGAGAGCACTGTACGGGCTGAAGCAAGCACCTCGTGCTTGGTACACTCGGATAGACAGCTACTTCACCGGGCTTGGATTCTCCGAGAGTGAGGCGGATCCAAACCTGTACCAGATTGTGGTGGAGGGGAAGCTGTTGATCATCGTACTGTATGTAGATGATCTGATTTTGACTGGCGATGAGCAGATGATACTTTCATGCAAGGAGGATCTTGCACGAGAGTTTGAGATGAAGGACTTGGGCATCCTTCATTATTTCCTGGGATTGGAGATTTGGCAGCGCAGCGGAGGACTGTTTGTTTCTCAGGGCAGGTATGCCTGGGAGATTCTGGAGAGGTTCAACATGCAAGGCTGAAAGCCTGTTGACACTCCTCTTCCTGGTGGTTGGAGGAAGGAGGATGCTACTTCAGCGGAGGTAGTGGATGCCACTGTCTATCGACAGTTGGTGGGGTCGCTTATGTATCTGGTCAATACACGACCCGATATATCCTATGCAGTTAACCAGCTTTCGCAAGCTATGGTTAAGCCTACCAAGCTCTTTTGGAAGCGGCAAGCATGTATTGCGTTATCTTAGGCCTCGCCGGGATATGGCTTGTGGTCTGAAGCGGAGGATGAGGTCGGCTTTGTGGCTTCCACGGATGCACGGTTAGGCGAGGAGCCCGACGGACGAAAGAGCACATACGGAGGGATCTTCCATTATCGGGTGACAGCGGTTTCTTGATGACGAGAAGCGAGAGAATGTGTGCTTTCAGTTCAGCGATACCGTTTGAAGTATCATGGCAGCTAGCTTGGGCGCATGCGAGGCTATTTGGATGAGGAAGATCTGCAATTAGGGTTGTTCGGTTCACACTTAGAGCCTACTGTGATTTATTGTGATAATCAGAGTTGCATCAAACTCTCGGTTAATCCAGTATTTCATGATAGATCTAAACACATTGACATCCGGTATCATCATATTAGAGATTGTGTGCAGCGGAGAATCATGTTACTTTCATACATTCCTACGGAGGATCAGGATGCTGATATCTTGACGAAGGCGCTCACCAGGAGAAAATTCGAATACCACAGAGGCAGGATAGGGGTTGTAGATAATCCATATCTTGTTGAGAGGGAGTGTTGAGATTGCAACAAGATGATGGAGCTTAGTGAAAAGAGTTGCCTTCAATAAGTGGGCCCGCAGGGTATTTTTGGCGTAAAGTCTATTTTTAGACTATGTCTATTTTTAGACATATGGATCATGTTCTATGAGTTGCGAGGATGCTTATTATGGATGATTAGTCGAAGTTTGTGGTAAAAATAGATGGACCTCTATTTGCAGGTATTAAACGGATTCTATTTTGACATACGCACTCAAAATAGAATAGTCAAATATTATTAACCCTTAATAATATTTAGACTATAAACATTATCTTATCCTCTTGGAGCACTTCAGTTTGATGCTTGGATGTGGCACATGTAGCTGACAGAAGGAAATATGCTTTTTCTAAGGGTTAGTTGAGCTATTGCATGGTTGAATTTAGTTAGAACCCATGTGGCAGAGCTTGGTGGAGTTGATGAGACAGTTGGTGGAGTTGTGTTCTGTTTAACTTAGTTGAACTAGTTGTATTTAGTCTAACTGAAAAATACACTAGTGATGAGTGGTGTAAATTATTTATTAATTAATTCACTAATTATTAACTCATAATTCAACTAAATAACACATCGATTAAACTATAATGCATAGACTGTTGATTGATGGGGGAACCAGTCATGAGAGAGTGGAGTGAAAGGGTGGTCTATACCAGTTGTGACTATGGTGGCATGAGATTTGCACACACATTGATTGAGATTGCCAATGAGGATTGCGCAGTACAAGCCAGTGGGATTCGAACTTGGATCTCATCATTATTCATCTTGGATTACGCAGTAGAGGCAGGCAGACTTGTGGAGGAGATTTGAACTTGTGACTTGTTCTATATCTGAGCTAGTTTGTGTGTAGCATGCGAGATAGTGCTGAGAGCTGTGAGAGCTTTGTGCTATGTATTGTTACATGTTCTCTATCATTATAATATACAGATAGTTGGGGGTTTTCAGTTGTATGCTTTCCCCATTACATATTGTGTTATATGTGTGCTTGATTACGTTTTAATGTGCGCATGCGACTGCTTCTATTTCCGCAAATTGATGATCAATTGTAGAAGAGGTTATGTATTATGCATGAAGCTTAAATAGTGTGTAATCAGGATAATCTCGGTGAATAATTGAGCTATTATTCAAATTTCTACATAGTAGAATCTAAAGGAAAAGAAAAGGAGCTTGATATACAAATAGTTGAAAAATTCATAATGACAGAGCAACCAGAGACTTCTAAAGAACAAGGTCAAGGAAAAATTCCTCCTACTCAGATCAGTGAGCCAGAAATTTCTATTTTACAAACTCCTCTGAATATAGAAAAGGGAAAAAAGAGAGAGGCTGAAACAACTACTCCTATTGGTGGCTCTTCTGAACAGCAAGATGTTAAAAGGCAGAAATTAACTCCCCTTCGAGAAGATGAATCATTTCAGGAAATCCCTGACAGCCAGGGAAGAGAAGACAGTCAGCAAACAGGTACAGGTAGTGGGACATCCACTAATTTTCAAAAACAGGGAATACAGAGGCAACAAAGTGCAGAAATATCTTCTTTCAAACCTCCAGTAAAAACTGCCTGGGACATCAAAAGAACATTCACCAATATAAAGGCCAGGAACGATCCACTTAGACTTCAAGTGTACAACCAATATTTGAAGATGGCTCAGAAAAATCAAGAAAGATTGATGTCAGCTTATGACATCCAACAGGGTAAGATGTTAATGAGCCATTTGAAGCCCAAGGTGCGGCAGCCTCAGACAGCTGCAGATTACATTAGGACTAATTTTGAAGTCTTAGTAAAGGATATCCATCCTTTAGATCAAATTGAGCTACACAAGAAAACAGGTGAGATGATTTATTCTACTCTGACGGATAAATCAATGATGACCCATAAGTTGCAGGATTCTTTGGATAATACTAATACACAGTTACAGCTTGAAAAAGCCTCCTCCCAGGCTAAGGATAATAGAATCAAAACTTTAGAGGAAATAATCATTGGTTTGGGTCATAATCCTAAAGATGTGAAAGGTATTGAAGCTTTGATCAAGAGAAAAGATGATGATATTACAGCTCTGAGAAAACAATTAAAGTTACCGGCCTCAAGACATCCACAGACTGCAGAAATCATCAAACAAAATTCTGAGGAAGAACTAATGGATTTGCTCTTAAAATTGAATGAGCAACTTACTGCAACTGAAAAAGAGCTTGAGAATGCATTAAAAGATAATCAGGAAAATATTCTAGTATCTACAATAGGAGTAGTGACAGGTACATCAACAACAGGTCAGCCAGCAGAATTGTCACAGAGAAACACTGCAAATTTGAACACTGATGAATTAACAAAGTCAATGGAAGATATGAAACTTCAGGCCATAGAGCTTCACAAAACAAAGGAACAATTGGCCACTCTAGAACATAAATATGATCTTTCAAAAATGAGTGTTGCTGATAAACAAGAGAAGTGAACAAATTAGAAAAAACAGTCAAAGCATTGGAAAAGGATCTCACATTGGAGAAACCTTTAAAAGAAATAAATGAAATACTCTGGGATAATATCATTCAATCAATAAAGGATGTTTGGTCCTCAATTCAAATAATGGATGAACATAATAACTTAGTTAAATTGGCTCTGGATGAGATTGAGAGATCAAGACAAGAGTTGGGAAATATGCCAGAAGAGGCCAATAGACTTATACATTTTCTAAATACTCAGACTAAGAACCAACTTGCAGAAATTGGTATTCAGGACAGGACCAGAACAATTCTGGAAATAAAGAGAGTTTTTACTAAAATAACTCTGGTACAGAATTTAGAACGAAGGTGCTCAGATATGCAAGAAGAAATCATTGCCTTCAGAGAAAGATTGAATATTTTGTTAAATAGAGGATTGCCCAGTCCTATAGTTGGAGAAGATAAGCTAATGGACCTTGATAGTTATGTTGAAAAATTGGACAAATATGCTGATAATCAAGCTAGTTCTTCAACCAGTTCATCAACAGCAGCATTGCCTACAGGGAAAAACCTTCATGACAGATTGGAGAATTTATTTTATCTTGAGCATGAAGTAAATCACTTGTTCCCAAATCAGCCTAATTTCTTCAGATATACTGAGGCTGATGAAACAATGAGAAATTTGCAAAGGACTAGAGTGCCAAAAGCTAAATGGTGGGAAGAAATGATGGAACTTTTGTAAAAATTATCCTTGCATGAATTTTTGCCTATTTACCACATTACATCATGATAAAAATGATAGAAATATGAACAAAGGTCAAAGTGTATCAGAGCAGTCAAAGAGTATTAGTTAAACGAAGCATCCAGCACATAATTACTGGAGAGGACAACATCAAGCCAAATCATAGGGCCTGCCTCCAGCACATTCTCAAAAGAAGGAAACTTGACACAACATCGGTTATCATTTTTCTTATCTACGAGACCATCTGTCTCTATATTGTTGTAATGACTTCATGGACTATTTTACTTCATATAATATATTAAAAACAGCGTTTTTTCTCTTGTGAAAAAAAAATGATTAATGTTTATCACTCTGCCTTCAAAACTAACGATGTTGGTCTATGTTGTTGGTTTATTGATATGGTCTAATGGTCTTTTTATATTTTTGACATATCACACTCCTCACATGATTAGCGTTTTTCTCTGTTCAAAGATTTTGGATACTTTAATTTGTATTTGGAACAATGGACGTCGGTACTCTATCTGTTGCTTTGCTGTTCTACATACTACTATTTCACTTTCTTATGGATGCCTCGGGCATATTTGGATGCTTTCTCAGATTGTCGATAATCTCCATGTGGTCCGTTACTGGATTTTATATCATGTCCCTGTATGTGACATGGGGTATTTTTCTATCATTTTCTGGGGTGGGACTTCCACTTTTCCGGATGGATATTTGGGTTCCAATCTTCAGATGTGAAAATGTAATGACTTCATTAAGGTATTTTAGAATAATATATTGGCTCGCGTTTTTCTCTTGTGAAAAAAAAATGATTAATGTTTATCACTCTGCCTTCAAAACTAGTGATGTTGGTCTA
Organism: Pinus albicaulis; assembly: GCA_034641835.2. Lineage (NCBI taxonomy): Eukaryota > Viridiplantae > Streptophyta > Pinopsida > Pinales > Pinaceae > Pinus > Pinus albicaulis. Next base: position 180,359,929 of record CM076583.1, on the reverse strand, counting down.
TGTTGCTGGTTTATTGATATGGTCTCATGGTATTTTTATATTTGGGACATATCACACTCCTCACATGATTAGCGTTTTTCTCTGTTCAAGGATTTTGGGTACTTTTAATTTGTATTTGGAACAATGTACGTCGGTACTCTATCTGTTGTTTTACTATTCTACATACTACTATTTCACTTTCTTATAGATGCCTCGTGCATATTTGGATGCTTTCTCAAATTTGTCGATAATCTCCATGTGGATCGTTACTGGGTTATATCAAGTCCCTGTATGTGACATGGGGTATTTTTCTATCATTGTCTAGGGTGGGACTTCCACTTTTCTGGATGGATATTTGGGTTCCAATCTTCAGATGTGAAAATGTAATGACTTCATGGACTGTTTTACTTCATATAATATATTCAAAACAGCGTTTTCTCTTTAAGTTTCATTTTTTTAAAATTGAACACAAAAAATCATTATCTGTAAGCCTTGTAGCGTCGAGGTAAATGATTAACATCAAGCATTAAAAGCATTCGGACGGCGGCGTTCAAAGCGTCGGTTCCACATTGTTCAGTGCGGCGGTTTACAAGCGTTGGAAGAGCGCGGCGTTTGGCAATCCCGGACCACGATTCATGGAATTGTGACGATTCAGTCACATAGGAAGAGAAGCGGCGTTCAAAGCGTCCGGACCACGATACCGTCGGAGAAGTGTGGCGAGTTTACAAGGAGGTTGGAAATCTGAGCGGTTTGGAAAGCGTGGAAGAGTGATGCTTGTTTGACGGCGGAAAAAAAGTGTGATAGTCGACGCACTGTTCTGTCAGGCTGCCAGCGGTATGGTAAACCATTTCCACCACAAGCTTTCAACATCTTGACGACTATGTGTTGGAATAACGACGAATTGGCCGTCGGAATTTCCGCCAAATTTTGCTAGTGTCACATATACAGGGAGCACAATTGCATTTCCGATGATCTTTCCAAGGAGGCAATGATCCAACATAGGGGGCTCTGACATATAGAGGAAAAGAACGACACTCAACATTACATCTATCATCATCGCCCATTCATGGATCAATTGGATTTTGAGGACCGACAACACTGATTTTGACAGTTTTTTGACTATGATCATGATATACCTGAGCTAAAATATTGTATTTATTGTAATTATTTTTAAAACAATGTATGATGTACACCCCACCGGGGAATTTTGACGAATTATATGGTGTGACCACAGTCACAAAAATGCATATGAAATGCTGCTACATCATGTAATTTTCAATATTAATGAAAATTATGATTTTTCCTTTGGAAAAAAAAATGAAAATACATGTTTGAAGTAAAATATATGACTTTTGTAAAATGGCACCCTCATCTACTATATAAATAGGGCCCTCAATGTACTATCAAACGATATCATTTATTCATTCAATTTATAGATACATCATAGTTATGAGAACCACACTAGTCATCAAACCAATATACCCTTCGGACCGGGGACCAATCAAAACAATAAATATAAATAAATAATAATAATATGGTTCATGCTATGAATATAAATATCAATAATAATAAAACTGAATAAATATTAAATAATAATAGTTAATTAATAGTTATAAAGATACATATGAAAAGACATGTTTGAACTAAAATATATGACTGTTGTGAAAGGGCACCCTCAACTAGTATATAAACATGGCCCTCAATGTACTATCAAACAACATCATTCATTCATGCAATTTATATATACAATATTAATCCTATGAATTGATTCTTCTATTATATTTCAAGTATTTTGGGTTATTTAAACTATGACCTATATTTGGGTATTACATTAGGTATATATACATTAAGAAGATGTTTTTGACCTTTTCATTCAAGAAGAAAAAAATAACACTACAAGAGGTTTCATTTAAGACAAATGTAATATCACCAGAAAACATAAAATATATCTCAAAAGTAATTCTTTAAGAAAATTTAAAAACAATGCAAAATATGCAAAAGAAAGTTGACAAAACTATTGCAGACAAAAATGAAGAAATTTCTCACCTCAAGGACCATAGTAAAAAATAACTTACACAGATTATGAAACTTAAGAAGGACAATAAGTCATTAGAAAACAAGGTAAAACAATTTATTGAGAATGAAGTATCAAAAATCTTCAGATTTGGAAATTCAAGTTGAAGAAAAGGGAACAATTACAAGTCTCGTTAATCTCATAGCCTAGTAAATTTCGAATTCAATCAAGGTAAAGAAATAATCAACTGTTGCAGTTCAAACAAAAAACATTCCATATGGATATCCAAAATTCAAGCAACCAACACCAGTGCGTGAATGGATTCATATACCTAAAGTAAATCGAAAAATAATCACAAAAACTATAAGGGAAAATCATGGCACAAGAGCTCCTTATCGATATCATAATCACAAGAGCATGTACAATAACCAATCAAGGTTAATAACATCAATTATAAGGAAATAAATTAACATATCTCTCAAATAATATTGATATCTATAAGTGCAACGTTCCACAAAGGATTGAATTAGAATAGTGAGACTATTTTTTAGCTTGGCAATTTTGTTGAGCATTCAGAATTTCATGTTTTCTTGTATCTTTTTATATGATAGCTCGAAGAATTGAGAAAGATGTGAAGAAATTACAAGAAAAAGCAAAATATATTAATCCTTTTCAATATGCTTTTAGAACAAAGCATTTCTGAAGTGGAAGACTATAGACATAAACAATAATAATAATAATAGATAATAATAGTTAAGATACATTTGAAAATACACGACCCTTATAAAATGCCACTCTCACCTAGTATAAATGAGGCCCTTATTGTACTATCGAACGATATCATTTATTCATATAGTTTATATATACATTATTACTCCGATAAATGGATTTTTCTACTATATTCCAAGTATTTTGGAGTGTTTAATCCTTGAGTCACATTTGGATAACACAGTTCATCATCCACTAATTTGATGAAATTATACATAAAGAGGATAATAGACCAATCCCATTTGACAACATTCACCATATAAACCAACAGATTTCAATGAATTCCACCCACTCCTACCTTTAAGCTGAGGAGATTGTGATTTGACATTACTCATACGGAAAATATTTTCCTCGCATATCTCCTTAAGTAGAGAATCAGAGAATCTGAAATCATCAATTGTTGAAATTCAACAAGATGATGAGCTTAGTGAAAAGTAAGCACCTTCACTAAGTGGGGCCTGCAGGCTATTTTTAGGTGTATGTCTATTTTTAGACATGGTGAGCATATTCTATAAGTTGCAGGATGCTATTTGTAGATGGTTGGTCAAATGTGAAAAATAGATGAAATTCTGTTTTTAGAATATTGGGTGAAGTCTATTTATAGATCTTCAATCTAAATATAGATGCATGTCGATTATTATTAGCCCTTAATAATAATCCGACAATAAATATCAACTTATTCTCTTGGAGAACTTTATTTCAGTGAACAGATTTGGAAAATCAGTGGGCTGAAGGAATTACGCAATTCCTAGGGTTATTGGTGGCTCATGCATGGAGGACTAAGTTAGAACCGAAGTGGAAAAGTTATGACAAAGTTGGAAGAGTAGTTACGGGAGTTGTTATTTAGTTTAACTCAGTTAAGTGAGTTAAAATCAGTGGAGCTAGTTGTATCTAGTCTAACTAAAAGATATACTAGTGAGAGTTTAGTGAATTAATTATTTAATTAATTCATAACTAGAGACTCACTTGCAACCGAACAAATACAACAATTAACTACTTGCATGTCATTTCCAGTGGAGACCCAGTGGAGAGATAGGTGAAAGGGTGAGATGGAATATCTGTTATGACTATAGTGATGCATTCAATGCATCTGAAACACATTGGAGATGCCAATGAGGATTGCGCAGTCAAGGCAAGGCCAATTTGAATTCATTCAGGGGTCTTCTTTAGCAAGGATTGCGGAGTGGAGGGAGGCTGTCAAGAGGCAAGAAATTGGTGCATAGATATGCAAATTTCTGCATGAGAGTGTGTAATGATTGTTGATTGTATTGAGAGCTTGATGTAGTAAGCTTTGTATGAGATTATTACATGATCCATTGATATACATAAGATATGATAGTTGGGGTTTTTAGCTTTCCCGTTAAACAACTGTGTTTATGTGCGATTGATTTTCTTCACATGTGTTTGCAATTGGCGATTTAATTTACACAAAATTAACGGTGGAAGGATTCTATATTTAACATAAGATTAATTTGTTAGATCAGGAGAATCCAGTAATACATCAGTATTAATAAATTTATACATGGTATCAGAGCAGTGTTAATCACTGGAGATTGTAATTGTGAAGAGGTGTTGAGTTTTGTGCTGGTGGAAAATTCAAATTTGCTGCAGAAATTTCTTGGTGCGACAGTTGAGTATTCATTGAAATGTATTTCTATGGGTTGCGATTGGAGTATGCCCTTGAGGGTAGCTCAAATTACATAGCTTGGAAGGATAGGATGGAGGTGGTTATTGAAGATAATGGACTGAAGGAGTTCATAAATAGCGATGTTCCTAAGCCTACTTCTAACGATGCTGCAGTACTTGACGCATGGAAAAAGAAGGTAGCGAAGACAAGAAGAATTCTGTTGGAAGGTGTGAAGGACCATATTGTGTCAAGCCTTCATAGGAAAGCCACTCCATTTTCAATGTGGAAGGCTTTGACATATCTTTTCCAAAGCAGCAACGAACATCGGAAGTTGGCGTTGAAAGATAAGCTCAGAAAAATCAAAATGGAGAAGGGCGACAATATTCCAAAATATCTCACGAAGTTTGTACAATGTAGGGATGAGCTGGGGAGTGTGGAATTATAGTTGCGGAGGATGACTTGGTGAGCTTGGATCTCCTTGGGCTTCCGAAATGTTGGCACAACTACGAAGACTTTGTCAATGGACAGGAGAAACTGTCGGATTGGGAGCGACTTTGGTAAGATATTGTGTAGGAGGAGATAAGGTGGAATACCAGGGATGGCTCTTCATCAAAGAATGATGATGAAGAGAATTATGGTTGGGCTGCCAAAGCAAGGAGATGGAAGGGGAAGAAATCCCATCCAAAATTTGAGGCTAAAGGCAAGAAGCTGGATTTGTCCAAAGTGAAGTGTTTTCATTGTCACGAACATGGGCTTCTCGCCACTAACTGCCCACAGAAAAAGAAGAACAAGAAGGCTGCTGGAGCTGCAACGAGTGAGGCCTTAGCCTCGCAATTTGAACTTTATTTCTCTTTGATCACATGCTTGGTTTCAAGCTCAATGGGATTGGTGTGGTATCTTGATAGTGGTACTTCCTTCCTTATGACATGAGACAAGGAGTTGTTTAGTGACTTGGAGGAGAAGGATCTCCAAATGCATATAGAGATGGGCGACGATGGTAGATACAGTGCGACCGACATTGGAAACATTAACTTTGAGAGGGATTTAGGTAAACCATTTCTATTGAAAGATGTTATGCATGTTCCAGGTCTGAAGAAGAACTTGGTCTCGGACGCTATGTTGGAGGACAGAGGTTATGACGTTGTTTTCAGCGAGGGAAAAGCCTTCCTGCGACATAAAACAACAGGTCAAACCAAGAGGATAGAGATTAGGGTTAATAATATCTACAAGCTGGAGGTAGATGGCTGCGCTGCAATGATTGGCAAAGCAGAAGAAGTGGTGAGCCGGGATGAGGGCGAATTATGGCACAGGGGATTGGGCCATCTTCACCATGACGCCTTGAAGATTTTGTAGCAGATTTCTATGGGACTTCCCAAGGGCACTCTTATGTAGCCAGATCAGTGCAAGGGATGTAATATGGGAAAGTTTGTGAAGACCACCTTTCATGCGAAGGAGAACCATGCTTCGGTGATCCTGGAGAGAAATCACACAGACGTGTGTGGACCTTTCTCGGTTGCTTCAAAAACAAAACACATGTATTATGTTATATTTGTTGATGACTATTCTCGTAAATGCTGGATATTCTTCATGCAGAAGAAGAGCGAAACATTCTCAAAGTTCTGTGAGTTTGAAGCATTGGTGGAGAAGGAGTTTGGGAAGCAAGTGAAGGTTCTGCAGAGCGATAATGGTGGTGAATATATCTAGAACTAATTCAAAGCCTTCTGTAGCAAAGAAGGAATTCAAAGAGAACTCATAGCGCCTCATAACCCACAGCAGAATGGGGTCGTGGAGAGGAAGAACATAACAATCGTGGGTGCTACATGAGATATGCTGCATGACCAGGGCCTACTGATGCACTTGTGGGCGAAAGCATGCAACATTGCGGTTTATATGTAAAACGGTTGTCCTCACAGAGTACTTGGCGTGAGTACACCTGAAGAAGCTTTCACTGGTAAGAAGCCTGATATTTCTCATTTGAATATTTTTGGCTCATTTATTTACATTCATGTGACAAAGGACACGAGGAAGAAGCTGGATCCGACTGCATAAGTTGGGATATTTGTGGGGTACACAGAAAAACCCCATAATTATCGTGTGTATTTTCCGAACAATCGAATGACTGTGGTGCGGCGAGATATAAAATTCAATGAGGTGAAAGCCATGAAGTTGTCACTTGAGAGGGAGCTACACTTGCATGTAGAGGAGGAACTTCTTGTTCCCAAAGATGAGCCTCTAGATGTGGATCAACCATAGGAGGAGATTCATGGAGTGGAGGAGTCCACTCATGCAGAACCAAACATCAGAACAGATAGAAAGCGTACCATAGAAGCTGAGAGATTGAAGCTTGATGCGGCACAAAATGTAGGAATCCCTACATCACAGTGCAGACAGAGACACTTGCCTGATTGATTTACTGGATACGTGGCTCTTATGAGCAAGTGTATCGTGACAGAGCCATCTTCTTTTGAAGAAGCAGTGCAGGAGCCCACATGGGTAGATGCCATGGTGGAGGAGTATGACTCCATTGTCAGAAGCAATGCTTGGGAGATTGTTCCAAGGCTGGTTGGTAAATCAATGGTAGGTTCAAGATGGATCTACAAGGTAAAGAAAGTTGTCGATGGGAGCGTCGAGAAGTATAAGGCAAGATTTGTTGCCTGGGGCTTCTCACAGATCGAGGGGATTGATTATGAAGAAACCTTTGCACCTGTCGCACAATATTCTTCCATAAGGACCATCCTTGATCTCTCAGCGCAGATGGGTTGACACATTCATTGGATGGATGTGAAGACTACGTTCCTTAATGGGATCATTGAGGAAGAGGTGCACATTGAGTAGCCTAAAGGATTTGAGATCTTCAACAGTGAGTCACATGTGTGCAGACTTAAAAGAGCACTGTATGGGCTGAAGCAAGCACCCCATGCTTGGTACACACAGATTGACAACTATTTCATTGGACTTGGTTTCACCAAGAGTGAGGCAGATGCAAACCTATACCAAATTGTGTTGGAGGGTAAGCTTTTAATCATTGTTCTTTATGTTGATGATTTAAAACTAACGGGTGATGAGCAGTTGATACACTCATGCTACGTAGATCTTGCAAAGGAGTTTGAGATGAAGGATTTGGGCCTCCTTCATTATTTCTTTGGTTTGGAAATATGGTAGAGATAAGGTGATCTGTTTGTGTCTCAAGGAAAGTATGCTCGGGAGATACTTGGTAAGTTTCACATGGAGGACTGCAAGCCCATGGATACTCCTCTTCCTAGAAATTGGAGGAAAGAGGATGCTACATCGACAGAGGTAGCGGATGCCACTGTTTATCGACACATATGAGTATGGCTTATGGTACAGACAGACAGATGAGGTGAAGTTGCATGGCTTCATGAATGTAGATTGGGTAGGCAGCCCAACGGACAGAAAGAGCACATCAGGAGGGGTTTTCAGTACCGGATCTACAACATTTTCTTGGTACAACATGAAACAAATATCCATGGTACTCAGTTCAACGGAAGTAGAATACATGGCAGCAAGTTAAGCTTCATGTGAGGCTATCTGGATGAGGAAGATCCTGGTCGGTTTGTTCGGTCCTCATTTAGATCCTATAGTGATACATTGTGATAATCAGAGTTGCATTAAACTCTCGATTAATCCTGTGTTTCATGATATATCTAAACATATTGATATCTGGTATCATTATATCAGAGATTGTGTGCAGCGGAAGATCATGTTGCTTCAGTACATTCCTATGAAAGATCAAGATGCAGATATTCTGACGAAGGCGCTCAACAGGAGCAAATTCGAATACCATAGAAGCAGGATCGGGGTGAAGGATAATCCCTATCTTTTTGAGAGGGAATGTTGAGATTCAACAAGATGATGAGCTTAGTGAAAAGTAAGCACCTTCACTAAGTGGGGCGTGTAGGCTATTTTTAGGTGTATGTATATTTTTAGACACGGTGAGCATATTCTATAAGTTGCAAGATGCTATTTGTAGATGGTTGGTCAAATGTGAAAAATAGATGAAATTATATTTTTAGAATATTGGGCGAAGTCTATTTATAGATCATCAATCTAAATATAGATGCATGTCGATTATTATTAACCCTTAATAATAATCCGACAATAAATATCAACCTATTCTCTTGGAGCACTTTATTTCAGTGAACAGATTTGGCAAATCAGTGGGCTGAAGGAATTACACAATTCCTAGGGTTATTGGTGGCTCATGCATGGAGGACTAAGTTAGAACAGAAGTGACAAAGTTATGACAGAGTTGGAAGAGTAGTTATGGAAGTTGTTATTTAGTTTAACTCAGTTAAGTAAGTTAAACTTAGTTGATCTAGTTGTATCTAGTCTAACTGAAAGATACAATAGTGAGAGTTTAGTGAATTAATTATTTAATTAATTCATAACTAGAGACTCACTTGCAACTGAACAAATATAGCATTTAACTACTTGCATGTCAGTTCCAGTGGAGACCCAGTGGAGAGATAGGTGAAAGGGTGAGATGGACTATCTGTTGTGACTATAGTGATGCATTTAATGCATCTGAAACACATTGGAGATGCCAATAAGGATTGGGCAGTCAAGGCAAGGCCAATTTGAATTCATTCAGGGGTCTTCTTCAACAGGGATTGCGGAGTGGAGGCAGGCTGTCAGGAGGCAAGAAATTGATGCATAGAAATGCAAATTTCTGCATGAAAGTGTGTAATGATTATTGATTATACTGAGAGCTTGATGTAGTAAGCTTTGTATGAGATTATTACATGATCCATTGATATACATAATATATGATAGTTGGGGTTTTTAGCTTTAAGATTTCCTGTTAAACAACTGTGTTTATGTGCGATTGATTTTCTTCACATGTGTTTGCAATTGGCAATTTAATTTCCGCAAAATTAACAGTGGAAGGATTCTGTATTTAACATAAGATTATTTTGTTAGATCAGGAGAACCCTGTAATACATTAGTATTAATAAATTTCTACATCAATTGCACCAATCCATGGATCTTCACTAATCCTTATGATTCTATCGTTCCTCACTCTCCAAGTTACCCATTTACCGCCTAATGGAAAGGAAACCTCTAATTCCTTCCACATAATAGAAATTTAGCATATTTATGAGGTGACTTGAACTAGTCTACAAAAAACATGCCAGGAAAATACTTGGCATGGATAACTCGACATCAAAGGGGATTTCCTTGAGTAAGCCTCCAAAGACTTCAAAATTCTAAGGCTTGAGCAAGCAGGAAAATATTCTTAATCCCCCAACCACCCAACTCTTTGGGAATTACAATTTGGGACCAATTCACAAGAGAAATGCATTTGGAACAATTGGTTCTAGACCAAAGGAAATGAAAGATAATTTTATGAATCTCGGAGAGAATACCATTAGGAATAGAGACTATGGATTCCCAATAAAATATAATTATTACCAACATTTACTTCATAAAAAAAAATCGACTGCCATGATAAATGAATCTAAAAACCAAGATGGAAACTCTAACTTCTTACCATCATCCGGCTCAAAAATTTGGTGTCTTTAATACTCTCGCTATTAGAGCCTCGAGGATTTATGACACAGAAGAGCTTAAAGATGAGATCAATCACTTGAACTTTGTATTTAAAGGTATAGGATATAAAGAGAGAGAGAGATTAGAAAAGCCATAAAAAGAGCGAAAGGTTTGATCTTGTCCCATGAGCACTGAAGACCTCTCGATAAGTGTGGTAGGGTTTTCCTACCATACATCCAAGGTGTTATTGATAAGATCACTAAGGTTCTCGGAAAGAAGGACATAATCACACAATTTTCAACAGTATGGACAATAAGACAAAGAATGCGATCACTTAATGATGATATCAATCATGAGCAACTAAAAGGGGTTTATAAGATTGACTGTTTATGTGGAAAAAGCTATATTAGTGAAACTGGGCATTCACTACAAAGAATATTGAAAGAACACAAGGTTAATATTAAGAATGGGAGATCTCGCACCTTTTCCCTTGCAAAACACTCCTAAAAAATTAAGCACCATGTGTGCTTAGAAGATGCAAGAATTATCGCAAGGGAGGAACATTATTGAAGAAAGAAAATCAGAAAAGCTCTTGAGATTATTAAGCATCCTCAAAATCTCAACAGGGATGGAGGGAGTGAAATCAACGATAGTTGGCTACCTCTGATAAGACAAATTTGTTCCTCCAGTACGTCGTCCGCCCAGGTATAGTATCGAGGTATTTCTCTCTCCCTTTCATCCTTTAATTTTTATTTAGAAGATTAAGGCTTATAAATTAAAATTAAAAATAAAGATATCATTAATAGGAAACTCTTATTGATGATTTAATAAGAATTAATGAATTTACTTTTAATAATTATTCTTATTAATTTTTATTTATTTGACCACAAGCAAATAAAAGTTAATTTAAGTAATAATGATTATTAAGTATCTAATGATATAAATAAAATAATAATTAAAAAAATTAATAAATCTTTAATAACTAATTATTCATCTATTAATAAAATATTTGAAATTATTAATATTGGTAATAGATATAATAAATAATTAACTAATTATTAGTAATCAAATCTTAGGAATTAATAAACGTAATTTATTTAATATATAAGAAATTAAAAAAATTTCTTAGGAATCAATTAATGTACTTTTAATAATTATTTTTTTAATAATTATTTATTTAACTACAAATAAATAAAGATTAAATTAATAATTATTATTTGGTATCTAGCAGTGAAAAAATTTTAGTCATTACTGTTATGTACAGTTAGAATGAAATAGAATACGAAATTATTAATAAATCATTATTTTTCAAAATAACTAAGCAGTTTTAATATTATTTATTTAAAAACATAATCATTTTTTTAAAGAAAACTAAATTAAATACATTATTATTAATTTAATATCAAAATTATTATTAATTTAATTTTAATATTGATTGATATTAAATATTTTATTATTAATAATATTAATTAAACAACATATTAAAATATTAATTAATAAATTAAATCTTTAATTAATTTTAGAAATAATTGAAATTTATTATATTATTTCCTTTTTAATAAATAAAAAGATAAAAAATAAAATAAAAAAAATTTATTCGACTTTTTTTTTAAAATATATTTCTATCACTATTTATTACTCATCTGTTCCTTCTTTCATAGTATTCATAATTTTGTCGTGAAGGTGGATTCTAGTCGGGATTCGAAACGTAGATAATTTTCTAACGACACTGTGGATAATCCGAATCATTCTCTTTCAATCCAAAGCCAGTCTATTAGCTTATATTTATTATGTTTAAAAAAAAGACCTAAATGTTTGATCTTATCATCCAAGCATTTTTAAGGAAAAGAAAAGAAAGTTATCATCTGAGAATTGAAAGCTTCTATTAGACCATGACAAATCATACATGATTTTGCAATATTGAATGCCATTCTTATGCTAGTAAAAAAAAAAATCAATAACTTTTTTAATAGAACATAAATCTCTCCACCCTCTTTGACATGGAAAATTTTAAATATGGAAACTTACCTTAAATTTTATAAACTTTGGTGATTATTATCCTCCTCTCTAAGAAGTATAGAATGGGGAGCTTCCTTAAGAAATTTTAATTTAGTTAAAAAATTTTGAAGAGACGTTGTAGGATACACATTATTTATGTAATTCTTCAATTCGTGTCTCCATCTAAGTGAGATGAGTTATTTCCTTTGCAGTGAAATACTTGGACAAAACCTTGGAAGCTTGCTTAATACAAGATAATTGTTAGAAAATTGATAGATATAAGAGAAAATGTCTGATTAAAATAGGGGTCTCCAAAGTCATTATAGTCACTAGTATTCTCAAACTCATTTAAGTAATGCACGCCTGATACTTAAACTAATTATCGATACATATTTTCATTTTCATAGTTTAATATACTAATCTAACTAGGATCTATTATTATTATTATCCAATTTTAAGGTCACAACCAAGGCAGATACTAAATTGACGTATAAAACCCCTTATTTATAGGACAAAGACCTACTTCGTCCCTACAACTATTTTAGTGCTAAGTTTAAGAAGACATAAATACTCTAAGTCTCTAGTTTTAAGCTTGTGACCTCTTAGGAAAAAACACATGCTCTTAACCATTATAAAATATAGTTAAAAATATATATTAGTTCATATTATTACAAAAAATCCTAACAATGACCACTCACGAGGTCAGAGTCAGGCTGTGTTGGGAATTTTTGGTTGTAGATCAATTCTGAGGGCCGACCTCCGACCATAGGCCACATTATTGCTTGAAAATAGGGAAATGGAATCTGGATGATAGGGATCTCAAATATCAACATGGTTTCATCAATTTGTGTACCAGTACATCTCCTCGATCTAGATAATGCGTCTATCCGCCAAAATTATGCCTATGTGGGATCAAAATTGACCACTGGAAATGGACATGGATCCGCCTGTCAGCTGTTGCAGCCCTGAGACCTAGATCCGTTGTTCTGAGGGAAAAATGCGCAGATTATACTATTTTGCTCCATAGCGTACGAGCTTAGGAATATGGATAGGATAGATACAAATGCCCACCCTCGAAGGATGAATAGGCTTCGCTCCCTAAATTCTATAGTGAAACACAACATAGTGAAGCCTGGGCTTCAAAAAAGCTTCAATAGGAAGTTTCCATGTTTGGTTTTCATATGAAGTCTTGTATGCGAGATTTTCGGTTAGTATATGAATAAAATTTTGGCCCACCACTAATTCCCAAAAAAATTTGTGATTAATGTTATAAGCCATTATTTAAAGAATTAAAGAAAACAATTGTGTTACATTTTGTCCATTAAATGTAAGCAAGTAGGATCTATAAACCAAAGATAAACTATGACCTCAAACAAGAATTATCCCACATAGAATTAGTAAATATAATTGAATAATAATTAATTTTTCAAGTTATTCATTAAGCTTTTCTTTGGTTTTGGCAAGTTATACACATTACATAGATAATTATCATTAGAACCATTTCATTTGTACCAGAATATATAAAATACATGCTTCAAATTGTTTATATGAAAAAAGAAAAATAAGTAATGCTCGAAAAATAATTCAAGCATGGGATAGATATACAAAAACCAAAAGGGCTGTGTGTATAAGATTTCAACCAAATTAAAAAATATTAATAGAAAAATAATTTTAAATTTTAAATTTTGAAATATTTAAGAAATTTGATGTATAAATGAAAATAGAGCTTCAAATTCAAAAGCAAAACAAATAAAGATAAATCCACAAATAAAGATTAGTTTTAGGAGGCTTCTTTCCTGGACAACAACATGGGAAAAGTTTTGCTCCAACAACTCTCCTTTTCCAGTGTTGCAGGAAAAAGAACAAGAAACCAAAAAGGCAAAGTGAAAATAACTTGAGAATGGAGTATAATAGTTTCTGCTCGCTTGGGATTAAGAACAGGAAACCAAAAAGGCAAAGTGAAAATAACTTGAGAATGGAGTATAATAGTTTTTGCTCGCTTGGGATTTTATTATTGAACATTTGCATTGAACTGAAGATATAGATTCTATACCTCATCGCCCAATGAAATTTTTAAAAGGTGAAATTAATTCCAAGCGCATGGAAAATATTTGACTAACTCTGATATAAGAAAAAGAAAAGAAAGTGTGCCCATAACTATTTAAGTGGATGTATTGATTCATTAATTTAATGAGTGACGATAAAATATTTATGGAATATCTCTTTTTGTATTTATTAAACAAATAAATTTAACTGCACAAGTAAGAAACATTGCATTGGATTCCTAATCGAGAGTTGACATGATATCAATAAGCCACCATTAAGTACAAACATTGATACATAATCACATATCTTTTTCTACATTCTATTCTTCATTTAATAGGCATGTCTATTCTAGAAAATGAGAGGAGTTGGGGCAGATGTACCTTTACACTTCTAATATATAAAATGAGAGGAGTTGGGGCAGATGTACCTTTACACTTCTAATATATAAATAATACATAATCCTTTTGTGGTTCTATTCATTTTCACATTGCAACTTACAGTTTTGAAAATAATAATACGTTATTATACCAAATTTCATTCGACTCTTGAAAGGGACATTCCTTGCCTCATAAATTAAAAACATCTTGATTCCACATAACTATTCAAGCCATATAATTTTATTTTATTTTTATTTTTATTTTTTTATTTTATTTTATTTTTTTCAGCTGAAAAATACTTCTGGTATATATTAATGTACCAGCTCAAAATCTTATAATGTTTGAGAACATACAATTCGATACCAAATATTACTTACATTTCCATCACCTATCCTATTTTTTAGTTTTAGTTCCACATTTTTTGTAACTTATACATCTTTGAAACCTGTTCTTTCATTTTATCTTCTATCTTAAGCATAAAATCAGAAAAAACAATAACTCAAAAAAGTAAAAAATTAACTTTGGCTTCAACATCATTCCTGTGCATTTGATAACGTCCATCTCCAACAATCTAAATTCCTGTATGATTCCTTGTTCCATTTGTTGTAGTAGAAAACCCCTCAAAGGTTCCTCCGAAGTTCTCCTTGCTAAAATTGCCTGTTCCTGTTCCGTTGTCCTGTATATTAGTTAAGAAAAAAAAAATATCTAGTTGCTCCACTTCCTGATGTGTCATACAGCGCATAGTGCATCTCACCAAATGTCTCAATCGTGCCTTTTTTAGACAGTCGATCAGCCTCAACATTCTTCTCTCGATAAATATGATTAAACGATATGGAAGAGAAGAATCCCCTAAGATCTTTGATTCTGTCCAACCAATTAGAGAGGTGTCCCAGACCCAAGTAGGTGCCCTTGTTCATATGATCTATAAGAACTTTGAAGTCTCCAAAGGCCCATAACTTGTCTAAGTATAGCTGATTTACGAACCATAGCAGTCCCCACAACACCAGAATCTCTACACGCATATTTGTACCCATCCCCCCATACTAATAAATCTTGTAGAAGCAGTTTGGAGAAATCACGAGCCATGCACCAAATCCACACCGTAGATTATTTGAAGCCCCATCAAAAAACCCTGCTAGATAATGAATTTAAAAAGGGCGCATTCTTCTTGATAAATCAGTTGAAGGCTTCTGTTTCATTCTAAAATTACCCTAGGAATTCGAGATTTGGTATGTAATTTTCTCCAGAGAGGTAAATTTGTCCTAAAAATTCAACTTATTTCTTCCAATCCATAGATACCAGTGAAAAAGGACAGGGATATTCCTGAAAGATCTGCCCTTTCCGTTCCACCACCTAATACATTCCTTTGTGGTCACATATTATGGAATCGAGAATCTAAATTGATTGCGCAATAGAGCTAGTGTCTGTCAAGAAAAAGGACAACAGTAAAACAAATGAAAATTATCCTCCCCATCCTGCTGGCATAATATACAAATTCCAGGTCCACATTTTCCCCTTTTTTGTAGATTTTTCCATGTTAGATTTCTGTTTTGCCATACCAGCCAAATGAAAATGATCATCTTTACCTGAGCGTTTGCCTTCCAAATGTCCTTAAACCAACTGTCTTGGTCATTCCCATGTTTTTTCTTAATAATATGCCCATATATCTCCTTTGTGGATAATTGGCCATTTTTCATGTTGCCACCCCAAGAGACCCGGTCACCCTCCAGGTGTTTCCTTAATCTGAGACTATGTAATGATTCAGTGTATTGTCACCATTCCTTTGCCATCACTCCGGTCAGCTTCAGGTCCCGAGGAGTATTCCATATTGGTATGCCAACCTCCCAATCGTAAACTGCCTGTACCATATAGAAGATGCCCATTCGATTCAGATATATCACCGCGACAGTACTTAGAGAGAAAGATGAATCCGAATCTAATCCATGAACATTTGGATGACAGATATGTATTTTGTTTCCAGCACCATGAATCCACCTTAAATTATTCATAAACAATGTCCATTGCCTCTTAAAACCATTCCATATGATGGAAGCGCCCTATACAACTTCAATACCATGATTGTAGAGGTCCTCCAGACCCCTATGTTTTAGGTATTTGTATTTGATTATGTCTCCCCAAATACTCTGGACCTATAAACCCCTCTAGATAGATTTCAAGATGATGTTTCCAGATCCAATATGCCCCAACCTCCTAACTCCTGTGGTTTTGCAAATTTCTCCCATCGAGCTAGGTGGTAAGCTCCACATGTACAACCTCCATCCCAGATGAAACATGCCATGCATCTCCTGATTTTTTCCAATACTTTCTTTGGAATAATATAAAGATGTGCCTAGTACACTGTATAGTGCTGAAGGATGGCTTGGGACAATACCAACCTCCCCCCTTTAGATAACCACTTCATGGACCAACTTCTTATCCTCTTATTATATTTTTCCAGCAACCAATTCCAATCATCCAATTTGTATCTGTTGGGTTTCATATGAAAACCCAAATATTTGAATCCTCCAGAAAGTGACGTTGTGTTGAAATTAAATAAAACACCTAACTCATCACTTAATTCCTTTTCCCCTCTGTATAGAATATACAGGATTTCCATTCATTAGCCTTCATGCCCGTGGTGATGCAAAAGCTTTTGAAAATATCTCGTAGGACATAATCTACAACATTACCACTACCATTTGATATGCCTTTCTTAATAACTTGGTCTTATATACCCCATCGAATTGATGTTAGAACTTATAAGATCTTACCACCAAGTCTTTAGGACATCCTTGATCGCTAAAGAAATTTTGTCATACGAATTTTTCGTGAGCGGTGCTTCATAGCTTGGTAATTTTTAATAATGAGCCATACATGGATTTGTATATGACACTATACATGCCTCATTTCTTTCCCAGGCAATGATGTATCTTGTGTCGATACACTTTATTATTCATTCAATTTTTTCGGCACATGGAAGGATGGAAGGGTGTGATGCTTCTTTATGCAGCCAAGGGTTCCTTACATTTTGATACACTTCATTATATTCTTCATCTTCAAGGAATTACTTGTGATCAAATTCTTGATAGATTCTAGACTAAGTTATCAATATCAATTTATTTATATAGCAGGTCATGCACACATAGATTGGAGTTGAGATTATTGAACTTTACTTTTCTACTTCTTCACCACCTTCAATGATCTATTTTCTCGATCTTTTGTTCATTGGTTCCATGTCTCCTATTGATGAGGAAATGCTGAGGTACACCAAATATACAATACCTGACATCTCAAAAATATTCATGATAAAAAACAATGTTAGTTTAGTGCGTTGCACAAATGATTACAAGTTAATGCATTTTTACGCAAAGGAATGTCACAAGATATACGAAATGGATGTGCCCTAGTGACGTGGCAATAGATAGTAGCGCAAGGAGACGAAGTAAGCCACGATAAAGGGATTGCACCGTTGCATAAGGGATAGGGTATCGACAATGCTGGAATATGAACTGGTTATGAGGACAAACAAGTCCATTGTTGAAGGAATAAGGGTAGTCTAATGTATTACGATCATCCATAGTTATTATGTTCTAGCTCCGAATATACACACAATCTAAAATAGTATGTCCTTGAAATTATAACTAATGGTTTTGTGAAGATGATATGAGATTTGATGTATGTTCCTGATATACTTACTAAAGGTTCTAGATTAATATTTTCTTTAATCCAAATTTTTATCTTATAACATAAATGAAAGATGATGACATATTCTCGTTGCCCTCTAGATAAATTTATTTCAAATATTAGCTAGTGCAACTAATAAATTAAATTTTTGGTAAGGCATCAATCCATAATAAATATCATGATACATCTCACATTACTAAAATTAAAAAAATCATAAAATTCATTTAGTTCATAATTCTACTATTATATATATATATATATATATATATATATATATATATATATATATATATATATATATATATATATAAAGTTGACATAAATACATTAAAAAAAATGTAACAAGATTCTTAACAATGGAGATCATGGAGATTTTTAATTAGTAAATAGGTTTTATTATAATACCATGGATTATTAATACTACATGCACAAAAAACTATAACTTATTTTATAAAAAACTTATGTATATGGCATTTTTTTAATTAATCAATTTAATTAAAATGGCAAAAAGGGCATAACTAATTTGGAGATAAATATCAACCATTCATTTTTTAATACTACTAAGAATATTATAGAATTTAATATGAAGGTTAAATCTCTACCATCTACCTAATAATTACTGATAAGTAAATTAAAATTCTAGAAACACCAAAAAATCACATCTCAACTAGTGTTCCCCTCTCGACCAAGTATTGAAGATCTTAATTATTTCACCATCCTATTCTTAATCTCATCTAGATTTTGTTATCAGGCCTCCTCTTATGGGACATCTAGAAGGAGCGTAATAGACACATATTTTTTAGTCCTTCCATTTCTCCCAAAGCCCTTTCAACCTTCATAAAAAACAATGTTAGGGAATTTGTTGTTTCCCAAACTTGGACTTCACAAGATTAGATTGCTCACTGGTAGGAAATTTCCATCCCTCGTGAGTGGCACCTTCATCATGGACCACCCCCATCCCCTACTCCCCTTCAGGTTAATCCTATCCTTGGTTATTCCTCTTGGAAGCCTCCTCCCTTGATTTGAGAATGCTGAACTTCAATGGAGCATTTGAAGGTAATACAAGCTGTGCTTTCTATGGTGTAGTTTTTGGAGATTATCATGGCATTATTATTTTTATCTCCTTTGTCCCCTTGGGTCACACTAATAATAATGTTACATAATTAAAATACATATAAAAAGGCCCGTGGATGGATCAGTCCTTGGGATTTTCTAATTTGATAGTAGAAGGGTACTCTCAAATGATTATCAATGTGATGTCCAAGACCCTCAATGGAAGACACGAGAGTAAAGTCTGCCATAACTTGTGCCTAGCCATCTCCCTGGACAAGGTGACTAATCTCCCCTCTCTCATTCAAATCATTATTACCCTATGTGTGTGTAAGATAGGAAACATAATTTCCAACCTTTTAACAAATGAAGATTGCAAATCCTAAGCTATGTCAATATTATTACGCTAGAGTTCACTCTTAGATTAGCCCTTAAAGAAAATCTATTTGGAATAGGCGTAACAATATTTCCACTCATCGTATGGGGTGATTTACACAAGAAATACGGGGGGAGGCATCACCACTGTCCCAACTATTAATACATAGGGTGGACGTAGCAACACCTCCCTCCTCAATAGCAATGACACACATCTCATCAACCTCCATAAAAATGCCCCTTAACTTGGTGCACATGACGAAGGACCTACACGTATGATGCCATTTGGTGCTTGACTCTCTTGACGCACTCGGGAATTTGGTTGGTTTAACTTCATTTGTCTTATTTGGTCAATTAAAACACTGAGGGTTGATCTCATGAAATATATTGGCCATTTATAGAGGTTGAGAACTTTCATGACGCTGAGAGCCACCCCTCGCACATGAGTTACAATGATCTCCTTTGTCATGTTAAGTCATTTACCTCTTTATGGTTAATCATGACAGATTTTGGCATAAATTTATTGATATAACTACAAATATTTCTACAATTACAAGTATTTTTATGGCTTTTTTTTTTTTTTGGTTTTTCTGTTTAAAATAAAATTTAAAATATTGAAAAAAATAAAAATACAAGAAAACATATTTAAAAAAGTAATAATACTACTTTTTAATTATTTATATTAAAAATATTTAAAAGATTAAAAAAACCATTTTGAAAATATTATTAACATTAAATTTTGATACGAATTTATTTTTAATCCATGCTTGAGAATTTAAAGAAGGAATTGAGAACTTTTTTAGAATTTAAATAATCATTTTTTTACTAATAGCTTTATGAAAAAGCTCAAAAAAATTCTTTTGAAAATTCGCTAATAATTTAGTCACTAATGTTATGTGAATAGAAGTTCACTTGGGTTATAAACTTAAATTAGTCTATTTGGTTGACTAACTTTAACTAAATAAAGTCTCAAGCAAGAGTGATAAATAGGGATTTGCATCACTCTAAATCTTCTTCTAGAACAGTCGTAGCTTTCCATGGTGTAAAGGTCCTATGTTAAGTTGGGTCCTAAGTGATATTGACCTTATTCTCTTAGTTGAAACTTGGGAGCATGATGAATCTAGGGTCCCTCACCTTGACAATTTCACTCTTTGGTTTGTTTGGAATAAGAAATCCTCTCGGAGGGGTTTTGGTGGTATAGCCTACTATATAAGGAACATCGTTTCCTCTCACATCCGACTTCATAAAATCAACCCTTTCAATCAATAGATTTGGATCGAAATCTCTAATTCTACCACCAATAGGATCTTTCTTGCAATCTGCTATTTCGCTCCTATCAACTATACAACCTATAAGAAGAACAACCTAGATAAGAATTGTCCTTTAAATATTTTAGAAAATACAACTTCAACCTGAGGAATGAAGGTAATATCCTTTTGTTGGGAGACTTTAATGCTAGAACTGCTACTAACCAAGCCATTACATTAAGTAACAATTCTAACCTCGACCCCTTGTGGCTTGATGAAAATAGTAACTTAGCTAATAAATTCAAGAGAAAATATGAAGACATTATTGAGAACTTATTCGGCAACGAGCTCCTCAAACTTTGCAGTTCCCAGGACCTAGTAATTTGTAATGGTATTAACAAGTGGCTCCTCTCTGGTCAGATGACCTGTTTCCATGGGCTAGGTTGCAGTGTCGTGGATTATATGATCTCTGACACCTTCGTCCTCAACTGTATTACAAACTTTGAGTTTCTTAATGGATTCAAGCCTAACTTTGACCAAAGACTTTTGTCTCTATCCCTCAATCTTGCTATACATACCACCCACATGCAAGACACCAATAAAAACAAAAGACACATTCACTTTAATAGAAGTAAAGTCAGCCTCTTAAAAAATTTAAATTACAATCGAAAACAAAAATAAAATAAAATTATACACGAGAAACAATTATATTACAATTCCACCAATAAAAAAAATGAGCAGATTTAAAGAAGTGGTGAAGATGATGGTGGCAATAAGCAATGCACCACAAGCTTAGCTAGCTATGGCCAAAGTATGCCAACTCAAATACATCAAAGCTTTTGGGGTTGCTAGTAACAATGGGGAGACCGTCACCACACATTATTAAAAAAATAAAATATTATCTAATCATAAAAATAGAAGTAATCAAATTCAAGCCTATTTAAATGCTCAATACACTGCCAACTTATACCAATTAAAAAAGTCAACTACTTTTAAGGTAAATGGACAAGTGGGCACCTTATCATCTCATGTCATATGGATTAATCATGACTTCTCACTTTTCCTTCCAAAGATACTCGTAACATGTCCGCATCATAAAGGCGTGGGACATTGTTGTAGCGTTCTAGAGGCTGTAGTCTTAAAAAAAAACTCACTCACACACAATAATTTAGAAATGGAGAAACGTTTTGATAAATTTGGAAAAAAATTTATCAGAGTTTTATTTATAGTTGTTCAATTTTAGTATTTTGAGTGTTCTAAAAGTTTTTGATAGCATTGAATATATTGATTTTATTATTAAAAATATAATTCAAACACTCTAATTATTTGATTTTTAAAATTTTCTTACTAAATTTCGATAAAAAACTGCCAGAATTTTCTATTCTGTTAACAGAATAGACAACTCCAGTCTAGAATTCTTTAATTTATTTCTTCTCCAACAGTAACAAATATGGAATGTTTTAGTTCATGTGTATTCAAGCTGGTTATGCAATAGCGAATATATGTGGGGTGTGCATTAAATAATGTGATGCAAATTATGTACATTAAAAACCTATTTATTAATATTTTATCATTTTAAGAAAAAGTCATGGATATTTTGGGGTTGTCTTTTTCGCCTGCTCACCAAACTTTACGCGAAGAACTCTGACTGCCGATTTTCAGCGGTGTCCATCCACGAGGTCGGGGGTTGGGCTGTTTTGCGACTTTTTAGTTGTAGAAAATTGTGAGGGTCGACCTCTGACCATAGGCCACATTTTGGATGATAGGGATATCAAATATCAACTAGGCACGAGGAATGAGCTCGGTGTCATCGATCTGTGTGCCGACACATCTGCTCGATCTAGATAATGCCTCTGTTCGCCTAACCTAAGCCTATGTGGGATTAAAACCAGCCACCGGAAATGGATATGGATCAGCGGGTTGGCTGCTGCAGCCCCGAGACTTATATTTGTTGTTCCGAGGGCAGAATACGAGGATTAGGAGTTGTTTATCTAGAGCCTATGGAATGGTCTAGATGGCAGTTCTGTCGAAATTTGATAAAAAAATTCAAAAAATCAGATAGTTGGAGTATTTGAATTGCATTTTTAATAATAAAAATAGATTCAACACTATCAAAAACCTTTACGACATCCAAAACACAAAACACTGAAGTTTAACAACTGTGAACAAGATTCTGATAAATCTTTGCCAATTTTTTTTAATATCTTTACCAAATTCTAAACTATTCTAATCCTTTTTTAAACTGCTGCCGCGAATTATACTCTTTTGATCATAAGTGCCCGGACTTAGGAAAACGGATAGGATAGATGCAAAAGATGCAAAAGCCCACCCCCGAAGGAAGAATAGGCTTCGCTCCCCGAATTCTATACACAACAGAAAAAGTTTCAATAGGGAATTTCCTTGTTTGGTTTTCATATTAAGTCTTGTACGCTAGATTTTCGGCTGGTATAAGAATAAAATTTTGGCCCACCAGTAATTGTTGAATAAATTTGTGATTAACGTTATAAGCCATTCTTTAAAGAATTAAAGAAAACAATTGTGTTACATTTTGTCCATTAAATGTAAGCAAGTAGGATTTCTAAACCAAAGATAAACCGTGACCTCAAACGCGAATGCGAATTATCCCACATAGAATCAGTAAATATAATTGAATAATTTTAATTTAGCAAGTTATTCATTAAGCATTTCTTTAGTTTTGACAATTTATACACATTAATCTGAGATAATGATCATCATAACCATTTCATTTGTACCCAAAGATATTAGTGAAAAACACATTTTTTCAAATTGTTTACATGAAATTTTTTATAAATAAAAATGTAAATGTTCGAAAAACAATTTGAATATGGAATAGATATATAACCACCAAAACGGGTGAGTATATCGGATCCCAAGCAAATTAACATATATATATTAATTTTAAATTTTGAAATATTTAAGAAATTTAATGTATAAATGTGAATTGAACATTTAACTTAGCTCTTGTGTATCAAATTTCAAAAGATTTAAAAAATATGTAACAAATTCATTGAAAAAAACTAGATCTTCAAATTCAAAAGAAAAACAAATAAAGATAAGTCCACAAAAAATATTAGTTTTAGGAGGCTTCTTTCCTCGACAATAACATGGGCAAAATTTTGCTCCAATAACTCTCCTTTTCCAGCATTGTGGGAAAAAGCACACGATACCAGGAAGGAAAAGTGAAAAGAGCTTAAAAATGGAGTACAATAATTTCTGCTGAGGATTTTATTACTGAATATTTTCATTCAACTGAAGCTATAGATTCTATACCTCATCAACCCAATGAAGTTTTTAAATGGTGAAATTAATTCCAGGCGCATGGAAAATATTTGACTAACTTTGAAATAATAAAAGGAAAAGCAAAAGTGCCCATAACTATATAACTAGATGTATTAATTCATTAATTTAATGAGTGATGATAAAATATTTATGAAATGTCTCTTTTTGTATTTATTAAACAAGTAAAGTTAACTGCACAAGTAAGAAACATAGCATTGGATTCCTTTGTGAGATTTGACATGATATCAATAAGCCACCATTCAATACAAACATTGATACATCATCATATAGTTTTTTTCTACATTCGATGCTTCATTTCATAGATGTGTCTAATCTACAAAATGAGAGGAGTTGGGGCAAATGTACCTTTACAATTATAACATATAACTACTACATAATCCTTCTTTGGTTCTATTCATTGTCACATTGCAACTTACAGTTTTAAAAATAATAATATGTTACTATACCAAATTTCGTTCAGCTCTTGCAAGAGACATTCTTGGTCTCATAAATTAAAAACATCATGATTCCACATAGTTATTCAAGCCTACCACTCAGATAAGGTGCAGGCCATGAACTCATATAAGGCCCTCGTCCTTAAATTGATTTTCATGAAAATGATAACCCTTGTCCTTAATTAGAACAAAAAATGAACAATGCATAATAAATAATTTTATTAATCAGAAATAACGAGTACTTCAATCCTCTTCTTTACAATAAATCAAGTACAATAATAATTAGGGCTCAAAACCTAGATGAAGACACCAATCTTCAATCCACCAGGCTCCAATATTATTTTTCCAAGCATTGACTTGGAATTCACAAGGATTTAACCTATAGGGCTCCAACCCTATCTTCCCAAGGCACCAACCTTGTCTCTATGAGGCTCCAACCCTATCATTGGTACATGCTCCAACCTGATCGATTTTAGGACTTGATCCAAAATCTTTTGCTTTGAGATGTGTTAAATAATTACATGTAAAATTGCATCTTAACCAGGAAACTTTAAAGGCATAAACATAAGAAGAGAGAAGCACATAAAATCATGCAAGAAGACACAATTTATATCGAAGTTTGTCTAGGAGGGACTATGTCTCTGGGCCCTGCTCAACCAGTGGGGAGGCCCTCTCTCATTAAGTTGCAATAAAAATGAAAGTACAAGAATAAATGCAAAATTACACCCTTATAACTCCATAGCTAAAAGTGCCTGAAAATTGGAGATCTCTGATGAAGAAATAGACAACATCGTTGGATTCATGGCCCCGAGAGTTTCAAAATCCATATAAAATTTGTCTGATTATGAAAAAGTGAAAATCTAGCCCCTCTGGAAATGGCTCAAATCATGGTTCCACCCCCCTCTTGCAAAGCGCTCATAGTTCCACTTCATCTCGTACTCCATGTCGCTCCTGGCCTGCTTGGGCGCACTTATGAAATGCAGGGTTATATATTAAGAAGGTGGGCGGAGTTTGCTCGCTGAGTTGTTTGAGATCCTGAATGTGAGGGAGGGGGTCGGGTGGTCAAACCCTACCCCCTCCGTAATAAGGCTGAGTCCATTTTTTCATACCCGCACATTTCCTTTTTAAAACCTTGGCTCATTAAAGATAAGGTTGGAGGGGGGGGCGTAGTGGCCCGCCCCTTAACTCCCGCTGTTGTCGTATAGATAGAGTGTGGGTTGGGTTGGGCGGTGGGGTTGAAAACCCCCACCTACCCATATACATATATGGTTGTCATGTAGTGTGGGGGTGGCAGGGTCATGGCCGTCGAACCCCCTTATTTTAATTTAATTTTGTTGTGGCCATTGGATGGGGAGGGCGGGGGTCATGACCCGCTCTCCAAAAATATATATATTTTATTTTATAACCGAACTACACCTTGAAAAATATTGAAATTGACTGAAGGAGTGCTTTTAGCCATCCCACAATTTCACCTGGAATCCGGTTTATGCAAATTTTTTGCCTCCTTAAGCTGCCACATCACGAAGTAAACCCCAAAACTTTGACTGCTCCTAACTCCTTCATACGGACTCAAAATTGAGTGCTGTATGCGTCGTTGGAATCAAAAAGACGAGATATTTAACTTGACACTAAGTTTGCCATATTTCTGACACTTTGATTTTTGAGCCTTTGTACTTAAGCCACTTGTAATTGGACCTATACGATCCACCTAGATTATTCCTCCCCACTGAAGAGCTTTTGGACCCCCAAAAGCCTTATCAATCAACAGGTAAGTGAGGGAATTTCTCCCTCATCTTCTCCTTTTCAAGCCATTTAGCTTTACTTGGGTGCATCCATTTGAAGCCAACATGGAGATATTCCACATCTCCCCATAAGTCCTGGTTCATCGATCCAGAATGATGTCTTCTGGAAATTCATTGAGATACTTTGGTGCAAATTCATCCACTGTCGGCACTAATCCTACCTCCTCGGTGTCCATAATCAATGGTGGTTCATAAAGTTTCAGATTTTCGACATTCACGACCGAGTACATCTGCATGTATACAGGAAAATTGAGGCAGAAAAATTTATTCTAAATCTTATCCAATATGGTAAATGGACCATACCAGATTGGTTGCAATTTATTGCCTTCCCCCTTCATTCGATCCTTGCTGATATGGACCACACCTTGTCACCAAATTGAAATTGATGGTCGACTCGGTGCTTATCATGTCGGGCCTTATATCGAGCCTGAATCTTTTCCAACTATTCTTGCACTGTTTGGTGAATTGTCTGTATTCGTTGGATGAACCACTGTGATTTGTCCTTCTGATCACGTCCACTGACATCTTCATCCCTTCCATAGATCATGTCAAAAGGGTCCTTTGGTAAGTAACCAAAACATGTCTCAAATGGTGAGTGCTGCATAGAGGAATGCAATGCTCGGTTGTAGGCATGCTGCACATATGGAAGATGCTCATCCCACAACTTGGGATGTTTGCTGAAATAGCCCTGCAACAAGTGTACCATGGTACGGTTGACGACCTGTGTCTGTCCATCGGTTTGTGGATGGAATGTCGTACTTCTCTTCAACTTGGTGTCCATCATTCGCCACAAGCTGGTCCAAAACTCTCCAAGGAAGCGAGAGTCTCGATATAACACAATCGATGTGGGTAACCCAAAGTGGACCTAAACAAACTGAAAGAAAAGATAAGCAGTTTTCTCAGCAATGACCTGCTTTTTACAAGGCATTAATATGCACATTTTACTAAAGCAGTCTACGACGACATACAAATAGTCGTGACCCTTTCTATACATAGGAAATTCTCCTACAAAGTCCATCGACACACTATCCCATGGACGACCTGAAATAGGGAGTGGTGTGTAGAGCCCGAATTTTCTCTTAGAGGGCTTTGAAACAAAACACATCACACATCCCTTTACAAATCGGGTTACAATGTTTTTCATGTGAGGCCAAAAACAAAACCTTTATAAATGACATAAGGTTTTTTTGACACCAAAGTGACCAAACACAAGAGAGATATGCGCCTCTCGAATTACATGTACCCTTTCTGCTGTGGGTATGCACAATTTTCCAAGGTGATACAACAACTTCCCCTGCAAATGATAGTTGTCCACCTGTGATCCATGAGTTAGTTTTTCATATATTGCTTTAAAGTCATCATCATTAGCATATTGTTCAGCATAACTTTCAAAAGACAACGAAGCATTGTGAAAAATATTAGAAGCAGCAATAGGAGGGCAAAAGAGCATATATGCTACTTTGTTGCTAGTTCCCTTCTTATACTTTATTACCAAATGAAATTGCTGTAGAAAACCCATCCACCTAAAATGACGAGACTGTTGTAGCTTGGTCTCTGACTGAAGGTATTGCAAGGGCTAGTGATCTGCATGGATAATGGTTTCCTTACCGATGAGGTAGTGTTTCCACTTTTTCACACTTTGGAACAAGGCATACAGTTCCTTGTCATAAGTGGGGTAATTGATGATAGCCCAAGAGAACTTTTCCAAATGGTAACATATCGGCTTCTTCTGCTGCAACATTACGACCCCCATGGCGTACCCACTGGCATCGATTTCGATCTCAAAAGGCTGTTGGAGATAGGGTAAATCCAGGATTGGTGCGGTGCTGATTTTCTCTTTTAGTGCTTCAAAGGACTTCTGCTGCTTTCCTCCCCACTAAAAGGCTTGTTTTATACTTGTCAGTGCGCGTAAGGATGATGCAATAATGGAGAAGTTGGCAATGAATCTCCTCTAGTACGGTACTGCACCTAGAAAACTGCGGACCTCTGTTACATTGGCAGGCTTAGGCCATTTTATAATCACCCCAACTTTGGAGTGGTCTATTTTGAATTGACCATTACCGATAATATGACCTACGTAAACCAAAGAGGTTTTCCCTAACTCACACTTTGAAAATTTTACATACACTTCTTCCCTTTTCAATACATCAAGCACTTTCTTTACATGGCATACATGTTCATCCCAAGTTCTACTAAAGACAATAATATCATCTAAATATACAAGGAAACATTCATCGATGAAATGCCTAAAAATATCATTCACGACCCTCATGAATGTGGTTGGAGCATTACACAGTCCAAATGGTATCACCATCCACTCGAACAACCCCTGTTTGGTCTTGAAGGAAGTTTTACACACGTCCTTCTCTGCAATTCTGACATGGTGATAACCACTACACAAATCCAATTTGGTGAAATAGATAACATTCTTTAATTGATCTAACAAATCATCAATGCGAGGGAGAGGTATCTATTTTTCACCGTAATTTTGTTTAGCGCCCGATAATCCATGCACATCCTCCATGTTCCATCTTTCTTAGGCACTAACACGATCGACGAGCCGCATGGAGAAGTACTTGGTTGGATGACCCCTTGGTTCAACAATTCCTATAGTTGCTTTTTGATCTCCTCCATATCGATAGATGACATCTTGTACATACCAATATTTGGCAATGGGGCATCATGCTGCAAATGGATCTCATGTTGGATTTCTCATTTCGGAGGCAATCCTTTGGGTTCTTGAAACAACTCATCATAGTTAGAAATAAATTCACAAAATTCCTGTTTATGAGCTGGATCACATCCTCAGAAAACATCAGATGTTTTAGCATCTTTTTCTCTCACAACCATGAGAAAACACCCCTTGCTGGAATTCACCAATCTCTTCATCTGTCCTGAACTTACAAGACTGGCACTGATCTTGGTTTGATGAGCTCTTAAAATATGCTCTACCCCATCTTTTGTGATTTGGCATTTATTTTCATGTCGAAAGAAAACTGATTTCCTGTCGTAAAGATAGGGAATCCCTAACACAATACCACATATATCCATTGGTATGACATCCAGTTCTACTTCATCCACCAGTTTAGAAGCAATTACAAATTTAATTTTACATTTCTTGGTTACGTTAATTTTACTTTGTCATCTATCCATCCAAGCGGATAACGTTTCGGACGAGGCTTAACTTCTAAGCCTAACTTTTTAACCAAGGATTCTAATATTAAATTTGCTTGAGAGCCTGGATAAAATAGAGTTTCTACTTTTGTATGATTTATGAAAAATCTAACATGAAACAAATAAATTCTCTTTCGTTCATTAGGAAGAGGCTCATCTGTTGAACTAGCGCTTCCATGCGATTCAGAATTAACATGAAGAGAAAGAGTACCTTTTGTGTCTGCTGCTGTGATCAATGCCTCATCTCCAGAGTCAGAACCAAGGTCTTGTTGCGCGGTTTCTACCGTCTTTTGCTTACCCTTTCCACCATATCTCTTTGGATTCTTTTCTGGGTTCAACTTCCAACAATGATCGTCTTCATGGCCTTCCTTTTTGCAGTGAGTGCAATAAGGCTTTTTCTCCTTCATTTTTCTTCATCGATGATGTCTTCTTTTCCTTTCCCCTTGAATTTTCCATTTGAAGGTTTGAAAGGTGGTTTCTTTGAATGATCATCTTTATCATTTCTGCCCCTGTTTTCAAGATGAATGGCCTTTACACTGGCCGAGTCAATAGTAGTAGATTCAAACACTAATAAGGAATTTCTAATGTAACTATGTAATGACCCAATATACTTAGTTACCACTTCAGGTGAATCTAATGAAATGCCCAAACTTAGTGCTTGTTTTCTAAATTCCTCGGTAAAGCTTTGCACGTTTTGTCCTTTTCCTTGCCTTAGGTACTACCACTCCATTAAGGATTTTTTCTTATAACCCAAGGGATAGAATTGATCTTTAAGTGCAACAATAAAATTTGACCATGAGGAAAGAAGGTTACCCAAATTACTGCTTTCTTGAAGTTTTCTCTCCCACCAAATGAGAGTCATTCCATTCAGTCGAAGAGAAGCCAACTGGATCTTTGCCTCATCCTCCACAATCTGCTGAATCCTGTAGTAGATTTCAAGCTGTTATCACTCCAATAATTCTCAAAGGTTGTGAGATTTTTGGTTTTGGTTTAAATAATATTAGAGGTAACCACAAACCTACTTTTAAGCCTTATGATCTAGCCTTCTTAATGCTCAGAGAGGGCTCTCTCTATATGATTTATCTTTGTTGATTTTAGGCTAGTTATGTAGGGTAAATTGGTTTTGGATTTTGATTTGATTTGGTGGTGAAATCACTTACTCAGATGGATAGATGTAGGTCTGTCTTCCATTGGTCTAATGGAGTCAATGTGTCAAGCAGTCAGATCAAGATCAAGTTCTAAATGGAAATGTTTACATGGCAAGATAGCTGAGTTACTTCAGATCTTCAAGGCCGATGGTGAAAATGGTTTCAATCGGGGTAAGAGAGAAATCAAGGGTTCTCAAATTCAGATAAGAGTGAAAAGGTAGAGGTTAATCGAAACTAGGGAGAAATTAAGGGTTCCTTAGTCTAGATATCAGTGGAAAACATGTAAATGATAAGCAGTTCAAGACATAGTGCTTTTAACATATTCTAAAATAACATTCCTGATTTATCATTTAGATTTAGAACAACATACAAGTATTGATGAAAAACATAAGAAATTGACAAAGAAACAAGTGAAAATACTTCACTGTAGTGGCCCAATATGATGCTTTATTGCTTTAATCAAGTCTACTGACTTGAAAATTGGTACAATCACCCTTAGGTTCAGAATAGTACAACTATAGAAATGCTCAGCAATTCCTCCACACTCAATACTTCCAAATGAGAAGTATTTATACAAAACTCATACAAAATATCCTAAATTAAACTTAGGAATTATTCGTGGAAAAGAAATATCTTAATGCAAGAAGATAGTGACAACTTTCTAACTAATACTAGTTGTCCTTGCTTTTATTGAAATTACTGTTTGTTGTATTCAATTTGTTGCTGATTTATCTCTTTGTTGTTGCTCAACGAGGGCTGTGGTTGAGTGTCTTTCACGTTGACATCGTTATCTATGTTTTGAATTTTACTTTAACTTTTCAACTGATACACTTTAACTTGATACTCTTTAACTGTCATGTTTTTACTGTAAACTGTGACTGTCCTATTTTCACTTTACTTCTCTTTTCTTACTACAAACTGTTTTCACAGTAAATCAGTCATATTTTCCTAGAATTTCATCTCTGGAAATTTTATCTTCATCATCCTCCTAAATATCTCATCAGCTTCAGTATACTTTGAGAATGTAGGCTTGTTGACAAATATGTGTTTTACCTCATGTTGTAGGAAAAAAAAATTCTCAAAATTCTTGTAAAGTACCTTCCCTGTTGGAATAACTTGTGAGGTAGGAAGATTAGCCTGATCCTTGGAAAATTATCTCATTTTCTTATCATAGTCATCCTGCTTCATTAGTTTTTCATGAATAACTAATGGATTTGGAAGGCCTTTCTGCCTTAGGACATCAAATTTCATCATAAACCTTGTGATGGTAGCTTCCATGTTTTGGAATTTGTCTTCTAGTTGTATCATCAAATTATTCTTAGAAATTACCTTCCTAACTTCTAGGATGGTTTCTGTTCTGTCATCAATTCCAATTTCTTCAAGTTCTTGCCTATTTTTGGAATTAAGAAATTTGATGTTTTCAAGAGCTTCTTCATGTTTTTTACCAAGCTCTTCTTTGATCTTTTGAATAGATTCTCTTGCAGTTTTGACTAAGTATTTCTGTTCATATATAACCTGTATGGATGGCCAAATATCATTAATAGATTCAATGATATTGACCCAAAGCTGTTGCCTGTCTTGTGCCATGGGTTCTTTCAATGTTAGATATTTTTCTAACTTCTTCAATTGCTCATTTAATCTGTTTTCTCTTTGTTCTTCATTCTTATGCATTATCTTAGCAAGTTTATTTTCATCTTCAAGACTTTTAAGCTATTATTTAAGTCTGTTAATCTCATTGGTCTGAATAGACATGTCCTGCATAACTTTTACTAACTTTCTTGCTTCATCTGAATGATGTGCTACTGTTGTTGAAGTTGTTGATGAAGCGACAAGTAATGCTGTAGCCATGGGGACTGTAGGAGCCAGTGATTCTGCTAGTGTGGAAGGTACGAAAATAGTGACTACAGGAATGAGAGTGACTGGGACTGTTTCTTTGTTGGGTTCTTTTTCCTGGACCAACTTGTCCATTTCATTCTCCATTTCCTTTATCTGAGCAGTCAACTGTAGAATGAGATTCATCATCTCATCTTTCTGATTTGTATCCTGTAATACTTCCTTTGCTTGAGGATGCTCTGTAGGGGGCAGCTTTAGTTGCTTCTTTAATGCATCAATTTCTGCATTTTTCTTCTTTATCAATTAATCTACAACTTTGACATTTTTAGGATCATGTCCTACTTCAATTACTAATTATTCCAAAGATTTAATTCTATTGTATTTTTCCTGTGAAGATGCTTTTTCCAATTTGAGCTGATCTCTGATATTTGCAAGAGTGTTTTGCAGCTTCTGTACACTCATGGTCTTGGTAGTAATTGTAGAATATATCATATCCCCTGTCTGCTTATGAAACTCAATTTGGTCTAGAGGATGAATATCCTGGGCCAAGACTTCAAAATCTATCTTTTTGTAATTAGAAGATGACTTGGGAGTTTGAACTGTGGGTTGACGAAATGTCATATGCATATTTTTATTATGATAATCAAAGGCAGAAAGTAACCCATTCTGGATGCCAGGAGTCTGTTTCAGATATTGAGAATATATTTTAGTTTTAATTTCTTCATTTATGGCTTTGATTTATTTGTGTCTTTCTTTGATATCCATCTCCTTTTATGCTTGTTTTTTGGATGAGGAAACTTCAATACTGTGCTGCTTCTAAATAAGATGAGTTTTTGAAGTTGAAGGCTGATGTTCTTCTTCAATTATTATAGGAGGTGCACTGTCCTTTGCTATTGTTTCTGTATCAATCACCTCTATTGTTTCCACTTCTTCATTGGCATGATTTAACTTTGGATTTTTACTGTATCTATATTTAAATTTAGTTTTAGTTGTAGTCTCAGCAGTGTATGATCCTTCCTCTCTTATTCTTTTTGCATTCCTGTCTTCTTGGACTGGAGTCTGAAAAGTATGACTAGAATCACCTTGCTTCTATGCCTCTATCAAAGTGTTCTCAAACCATTCAGACTGGTTGCAGAATTTCTCAATCTCTGGTTTCTTTTCATGTACATAAGGAGTGAGTTTGCATTTAACTCTCATTTTACTTATAACTCCCAGGGGATCATAATACCACATAAAACTGTGACTGAATTTGAATTCCTGCAAATGTTTTTTAGCCTCTGGACCTGCATCTCTATTGTTACAGATAAAAGGGCCAACCTGATATTTCAATTTGAACTGTGTCTTCTTATTTGCTACCAGGAAATTAATTGCATCTGAATTAAGAACCTGCCTTATGTACTCAAGGGAAAATAACCTCATAGGGAGGTATTTGGGTAGTTTATATGGAACAAGACTTGATCCATATACTCTTATCTTAGTATGATTTTGGTACAAGTACCAATCACCTATCCTATTATGCTCTGACAACTGTAGGACCTTCTTAATCTCTTCACTAATTCTGGGCTGCCTGCTGCTGTTCAGCAAATTGACCACAGGATAAATGAAGGAATCTATAAAAAATGTATAGGTGGATTGTGATGAATATTTTCTGATAAGAGGAGTCCAAAATATGTCTGATTGTGGGTTTCCTTCAACATTAAGCTTTTGAAGGTTTATAACAAATTTCGTAGACTGAAAGTATAAAAAAATATGGAATAAGAATGAAGAATACTTGAAAACACCTTCAGAAGGCATGCTGATCAACTGTTCATGAATATTGTCATCAAGGTATTGGGAAAAATTAAAAATGGTATTAGGAGGCTGACTAGGTGTGAATTGGGAGAAGGTGAAAAGGGAAAAATGAAGGGGGAGAAGGTTTTTAAGGGAAATTAGTAAATGAAATGATCAATTATATGTTATCCATGCTTATGAAAACTGCTTCTGCCTACCCATCTACTACCCTAACATTTTTACTTCATTTTCATGGGTGCATTTGAGCTTGCAAACCCTTATTCATTTTTCTTTTAAACATCAAGCTAACTAATTCTATCCTTATGTCTTCCAAGGGCTCAAATTAACCTGTTGAGCTCCTTATTATTTTCTACCTAACTACTGATCTGCCAAGATTAAACTGTTTGGCTAGCTATTTATTCTCTATTTAACAATATGAAATTTAAAGCATGAAAGGTCAAGATTAAGCAGTTTGACCTTCATGGATTATGGCATTTTTGACAAGCTGCACACAATCTTTATTTTGAAGTAAAAGTAAATAGTAGTGGCATTTGGATTTGCATCACTTTCATGTTTTATTTTTATCTCTTTTTGTTTGGGGTCTATTTTTATATTCTTTTTGATATTTTTTCTTTCAAGTCCTTTGATTTTTATTTTAGGACTTTTACCCTCTTTACATTTTTTAATTTTCTAATATGGGAAAACAATTTGCAGAAAGAAAAGTATGTAGATATTACAAGACTAGTCAAAGTTAATTCAAAATTATGAATCCTATTATTA
This sequence comes from Pinus albicaulis, assembly GCA_034641835.2. Taxonomy (NCBI): domain Eukaryota; kingdom Viridiplantae; phylum Streptophyta; class Pinopsida; order Pinales; family Pinaceae; genus Pinus; species Pinus albicaulis. The sequence goes on along the minus strand of CM076583.1, from coordinate 180,324,991 downwards.
TAGGACCCTAACAGTGGCTCCACATGGGGATGAAATTTCCTGGTGAAATGTCAAGAACTTTGAGACTAGTAGCCTTTGAATTTGACTGTGCTGGCATTGAAACTATTTTCTGAGCTCTTCATTATTCATACTTATGATATTTTTTCTTTCAAATCTTAGGGCCTTCTCTTCGGGCTTCAACTTTGCTAGAAAAACATCCAATCCAATCTAAAATATGCAACATTACGTATAATGAGTAAAGTAAACAAAGTGAACTACTGTTATTCTGGGGAATAAAAATTGTTCATTATTCAACCATTGATAGGTCCACCTGGCAAATCTGATCCATCCAACTCATTCAAAAAGAATGCATTGTTATCTCTGTAACCATAAATGACATAAGGGCCTTTCCATAAGAAATCAAATTTCCCATGTTTACCTTTCTCTTCTCTCCTGGAATCCCACTTAAGGACTTTGTCACCTATGTAAAAATCATCTTCCTTAGTCTTCATGTCAAATATCTTTTTAATCTTCTCCTGAATAACTTGAGACTTGAGATAGACATCTTCCCTGGTTTGCTACAAGTGTATAGTTTGATTTATCCTTCTCTGGATATCATTGGTTTCAACCTGAAGTTCTTGGATTATTTTCATCACTGGTACTCCTAGAGAGGATGGAAAAACAACATCCATCCCATAAACAAGCTGATAAGGGGATGTATCAATACATTTCTTTGTGGTAAGTCTATTTTCCCACAAGGCATTAACTAATATTTTGTTCCAGGTTTTCTTATTGACTTATAGTAGTTTCTTGATGATATTCACAAGGCTTTTATTGGAGGATTCAACAATACCATTACCTTGAGGGTAATAAGCAGTGGAATGGCCAAGTGTAATGTAGTATTTGTTACAGAAGTCAATCATGTTTTTAGAATTGAAAGCATATGCATTATCATCAATGAGCTTTTGGGGGCATCCAAATATAGACAGTATATTGTTTCTAAAAATGAGATTATGACAGTATCAGTGGCTTGCCTAGAAGGAATGGCTTTTATCCACTTGGTGAAATAGTCTGTGGCTGTGTTGTAGCCTCTACAACACCCTCCAAAAAAAACCCCCACTTTAAAATTTTTTTGGAGCCCCTTGAGCACAAAGAAAAGTTAAGTAAAAAGTCAGGAGGACTAAGTCGCTGAGTCGCAAATCTTAAAATTTGTGGAAAACCGCGACCCCGCGACCTTGAGGTCGCAAGGTCGCGAGGTCGCATTCCCCTCACACCACCTCGCCATGCGACCTTGCGACCTCATTAATGGGCCGCACGTGCGACCTTTTTATATATGGGAGGTCGCTAGGTCGCATTTTGCATATGCAGCAGATAGAAAAAACGCCTCTGACAGGTCGAATGGAGCACGATTTTCTCGGGTAAGTTGCCGTTTTCCTCCTGTTGTTTCCTTTTTGATTATTCTTGCCTAATCCCTGCATTCCTCAATCTTTAAATTGCCCTTTACCTCAGCCATTATTTTCATTTATTGCTTAGGGTTTTTCTTCTGATTCCAGCTTTCACCCCACTTGCCCAACTCATCACAGTTTCTCATCCAGCCTCTCATGGCTTGTACCCTTCTCCAAAAGCTATCCCTTGGCTCTTTCTGGACCCATTTAGCCTTGTGTTTTTCCAGTTAAAGGGAAAACAACTTCAGGATGCGCGCGCCAAAACCCCGGCAAGCCCTAGCGCGACTTGCGACCCCGTGACCTAGTCGCAAGGTCGCAAGGTCGCATTCCCTCTATTTTCTCACAGTTCGCGACCCTGCGACCCCGCGAACTAGTCGCAAGGTCGCATTCCTTCCATTTTCTCGCAACTTGCGACCTTGCAACCCCGCGACCCAGTCGCAAGGTCGCAAGGTCGCGTTTCCGCTATTTTTCTGCAATTTGCGACCCCGCGACCTCGCGACACTGCGACCTAGTCGCAAGGTCGCAAGGTCACACCTTGTCCATTTTCTTACAACCTGCGACCCCACGACCTAGTAAGCCACTTATTCAACTCTGCTTGTGTCCCAGTTGAAATAATTGATAAACTGTAATTGGTCTTGTATCATCATGGCGTCTTTCTTATCTTGGGATTCTTTCATGAATATGACAGGTGAATTTGAAGCAGACTTGGAGTGTATACCTGTCCTCTCAGATTCCAGTGACATGGGACCTCCAGTGTCCCGGAAGAAAGACAAGCACTTGGAAGTGGAAGATGTAGAGATGGAATTTCCAATGTCCCCACCCCCGATATACAGAGATACCCTTTGCACATTTGCCAAAGGAGACAGCATGCGTTGGTACCAAGTGTATCAAGAGTTCGCTAAAACGAAATTCCCATAAGACCTCTCGGATCGGGAGATATACTTACAGGTCAAAATTTCCAAGCTACATCTCGCAGGTGATCATTCGGCTATATTCCCATGCCCATAGATGATAGATTGGATTATACAGAAAACAGATCCCAAGAAGTTTGTGATCAGAGACAGCGAAGGCAAGGCTTTCGCAACGCTCAAAGGCTCAGACGCCCATGTTTATTACTCTTTGCCTAAGTGAGAAGAAGACTTCAAAGAAGAATGGGCCATTGCTCATGCAGTTCCTATAATTGACACTATAAGGCAATGGTGGGAGGAGCCTGAGAAGTTTAAGGTCAAGAAAGACCAGGAATATCCAGTGGCGAGACTCAGGAAAGTATATAAATTAGTGGCTGCCATGCTTTGCAGACTGTACGGGCGCCCAGATGCCACTACCTTCAATGACACATGGGCGACTCTCATGGAGTACGTCACAGCGCACAGCACCTATTTCAACTGGGCTAGCATATTGATGACCTCCATTCATAAAAATTTATCCTCAACATTGGTACTAGATGAAGGAATGCCTTCTGAATTCTATATGGCCTCTTATTTATTGGATGTCATCTGTTCGAGGTTGCACTTTGAGGGATGGGTACATAACTGGGATCCAAAACAGACCCGTGCAATTCATCTACAAACCAAGGTGTTTTGGGAATCCAGGTATAAACAAGACATAGAGCTGATCTCCCAAGTGTTCATCCCCGCTCTATACAGAAAATTATTTGGCCAAGACGCTCCTTGCATGTCTTGGCGAGCCATGGAGACGCTAAGCAAAGTGGCGCATTGGTTCCCTTTCGCCGAATATACATTCATCCGAGTCTTTGGCTCGTTCAGGGCCCCACATGCTATGCCTCGTTTTGTCACCGACAGAATGCTCATGCAAGAGTTCTATTTCCAAATGTCTTCGGGTTTCTCCAAGGTCCTGTCCAAGGGTAAGAAGAAGCCTTGGCCTGCGCTACCCCTCACTATCGGTGCATACATAGTTAAAGACTTCAGAGAGGTAGAGGCAGAGGGAGAGGAGATGAAAAGTTATCGCTTTGGGGCTTTAGAATATCGAACATACGACCCGGAGAGGATAGTTCCGAAACATTGCAAGAGGGCTAAATTCAAATGGAACTATTAGCACAGTGAACGCCCGGGAGAAGATGAAAGAAGGAACTGGTACAATGCAGGTCGACAACTTGCTCCGGGTGCGGACTCTGGCCAAGAAGACCCGGATGACCAAACCTTGGAAGAAAGGAGTCGTGAATTAGGAGGTGCTTATTCCTCTCTAGATAAAAGCCTCGAACCACTACAGGGCATAGTACATCTACCCAATAGAAAGAAAAAGAGGCCAAAGCCCAGCAAGAGAGAGAGAAGAAAATGAAAGAGGATGAGGATAAGTGCAAGAAGAGCCTAAGGGCATAACATAAGAAGAAGCAGGTCGAGGAGGCCAAGAAGGAGAAGGAGAAAAAAGAGGCGAAGGCTGCAGCAGAACAGGAGCTCAAGAAACAGTTAGATAAAGTGGAAGCTGACCGCCAGAAGAAAGCAGAGCAAGCTGCAGCAGCTAAGCGTAAAAGGAAAGCCGAATTGGAAGCAGTGGCAAAAGCAGAGCTCAAGCAGAAGAAAGAACATGAGAGGGCAGAAGCCGAACGCCTACGAAAGGAAGAGGAGGAAAAGAAGAAGAGGATGAAATGCTGGAGAACATCGAGGTATCTCCCCTTGAGGTACCTCTAGGTAGTACACGAGCCACGCTATCCAATGTCAGTTCCTCCTAGGGGCAAGAGGAGGAGGTATTCGACCTCACCAGGCTCACATTTGATCAATTCTCCTTCAAAATCCGGCAGGAGATGAGAAGATGCCTGGCACAAAATCCTTCCGCCGCATCCACAGTCGCAACCGGAAAAGACATAGTCCTTGATACTAGGACTAATCCTGTGATGATAGCATCGGCTGGCACAACTTTTGCTGCGGCCACGGAAGAAAATGTGACCAGAATGAGTAGAGAGATCGTTTCTCTACAAAATAGACTACAAGAAGTAGAGCAGCGGGAAAAAAGGGCAAAACAGGAAAGGACGACATTGAGAGAGGAGGTTCAACAACTCCGAAACAAAACTCCCCCTATCAATGAAGTTCCGCTTAACATTCGAAGGGAGTTCAATATATTAGAGGCGACCATGAGGCAAGTTTATGGAGAAATTTTCACCATAAAACAAACAGTCGCCCCATTGGTAAGAGCCCAAACGAAGACTAAGCAGAAGCACGAGTAGCTGAAGGAGGCCTTAGCTGCCTTGGACAAAATGATGGACTAGAGAGTGCGGTACCCTCAGGCTCCTGAACATTTGCCAAAGAAGGATTAGATTCATACGCAAGATGCCAAAGTCCAAATCCGTATGAAAATGCAGTCCAAGGATAAGCTATCCAAGGATTTAGACAAAGTAATGGCTGCATATGAACACCTGAAGAGCGGCATCGATTCGGTGCACATCCTTCACCACATTCCTTCGCTGGGGGCATTGGATGAGGGGAAAACCTGGGAACAGTTAGATCAAGAGATCTAGTCATTTCTGCAGCCCATTAAGCAAGTTGCTACCACTCCCGATCTTGCAGCGTCACGTGAAAACCTGGGCCAGTTTCTTGTCACGCCAGTATGGATTTACACCAAGCTCGCCTCTCTTTCCAATCTGATCTCACAGAAGAAGGAAACTCTATTCCCAAACGCTTTGGAGTGCATGCATCGGTTGAAAGAAGAGGTCCGTTTGGTTTCTCCCATAGCAGCAGAGTATCAAACCTGGCAAGACTTCCTCAAAGGACAACAGATTGATGCCCCTGACCTCACAATTGCGCGCACATCTTCATAACCCAGTGGCAGTAGGTCACTGGTAGCATTTGGAGGCAGGTTGCAGGTCGCACCGCCCAGCCAAGTCGCAGGTCGCACTGCCCAGCCAGGTCGCAGGTCGCAGTTCCCTCCGGTCGCAGGGCAACTCAACAGTCAGGCAGGCGAAGAGTCAGGAAGCCCAAAGGGAAAGTTTTGATCTATAAGACTCCCTCTGGGGAAAATGTAAAGATATTTTTTTTGGATTCAAGAGCTATACAACATTGTATTGAAAGATAACACTATTTTTTCATATGAATACAGATACCTGTTGAAACTCCTTTCGGATCTGATGTGTTTTGCTGTGCGAACACTATGAGTATTTCTATACAGTTTCAAACATATTTTGATTAATGAAACTGCACTCTTAATGGCATCATTTATGCATTATGGTTTCCTGTTCTTGTGTTAATGATGTTCAGTTTAATTGCTTTCTTAATGGATGTTAATGACTTTGTTTATTAGCATTTCGTTTTATCTTTCAGGAAGTAAAGGGGCATCTCGCCATAAAGAACTGTTTCTTTTGTGGTCAGAATAGCCTACAAGCATAACCCTAAATATGTGTTGTTAACAACACCTCCTTTAGTGTGTATGCTTTATTATTTGTCTCGCTACGCATAGTGTTATATACGTGTTCAATGCATCAACCATGTATCTTGTATCATGTGAATAAGTGTGTGTCCGCAGGTTGAATCGAGTTCTTTTGAGACCGAAGGGAAGGTGACTTAAGCGGTAGCCAGACCCACACCCCGGACGAGATCCCTATTCCAAACGGTTCAAGGTCTAATTGGGACTTTCTACCGGGGAGATCCCCTACTGTTGGCCGGACATATTTTCTCGTCAACAGAATTGGCGCTAGAAGGAGGGCTTGAATGGCATCCTCCCAGCATACAACCAACATTCCATCACAAACTCCCCATGGGGAGTTCATAAACGATGATACTACCCCTCCCCCGTTGGAAGATATTCCAGGGGAGGAGGTTCCATATTATGAAATTACCAGAGAGCAGTTGAGAGCCTTGCGCCCAGCTGCCCACAATCTCATTAGGGATTTGCGATATGCCCCAATCATGAGTTTCTTGACCCATACTAGGACCCTGGCTGAAAACATCACTTGTAATGGTGCCCTGGTGAGTACCATACCCCAGTTGGTGAATCTCATGGTTGAAGACCTCGCCACCGCTGTTTAGGGTGACGAACCAATTCCCGAGCTCCAAGTGGGCAAAGAGGAGGAATTTGGTACGACTGAAACTTTCCCTGACCCTCAGCCCAACCAAGCCCAACAGAAAAACAACCAGGCACACCCCCCACCTGGGGAAGGTGATGGAGATAGAGGCCGAGGGAACGAAAGCGAGGGAAATAGAGCCCGTAGGAACGAAGGCGAGGGAAATAGAGCCCGCATAAATGAAGGTGAAGGGAACAGAGGCCACGAGACTGGAGGTAGAGGAGATAGAGGCTGTGGCCAAGGACACCGTGCCAACCACCGCCGCCCAAACCCAAATAGGCCACCTGTCTACAATTGGGGATATCTCAGAGACATGGCCAACTGTGAGAGATATCAAGATGAACACTCTCGCCATGAGGGAGAAGCATCGGTGTCAGGTACGGGGAGTGAATCTGAGCCTGAGATTAGGCACCACCAACATGCTAGGAGAGTGCAACCACTTGCCTGGATGGCCCAGTCCCCATTAGATCTTTTGGGCCCCCTCCACGACTGCCTAGGCACCCTGAGAAGCATCTCCCCAAGTTTGATCATGAGAAAGGCACCTTGGCCGAGGATCATATAAGCAGCTTCTATCTTTCCTTGCAAATCATGAGGGTTCAAACAGATGACGTTGCTTGCCGCCTGTTTCTGCACACTCTTGAAAACAAAGCAGCCACCTGGTACCGCTCCCTCCCAAGTGCCTCCATTACATCATGGGACTAGTTCCGTCGTGCATTCTTGCAAGAGTTTTCAGAGGAAAAAACCCTTCCATGCTCCTCACGGAGTTAAGTACCATTAAGTGCCATAAGAAGGAGAAGGTTAGAGACTTCAATCAGCGCTTTGCCACCATACTGCAGAAGTTTCCCCTCAACCTGGCATTGGACGACTCTATTACCATAGACTACTATACAAAAGCTCTCCCCAGGGACATCGCCGTCTTCATAAAACGTGAAGCTCGGCCCACCCTTACAGCAAACTACGCAACCGCCCTCGCTGTAGAAAGAGACATGCTTTCTATAGGAGCCATCGATCACGAGGGGAGAGATGACCACAAACCAATCACGAAGAAAGGTCAGTCCTCCACAAACAAAACCGCGGATAAGGATAAGGACGCTTTCGACTTCAAGAGTATAGCAAAGACCCTCAAGCTATTAACAAATGAAGTCTCCGACCTGAAGAGAAAGGGTATAGAATCCACCACTAGCACCAAGGCACCTAAGCCCTTTTTCAGAAAGAGCAACCCCAACACCAGCCGACCTCCGTCTAACCCGAACACTGTTCTCAACGTGGAAGAAATAGGAAAATATAACTTCTGTTCTTTCCACCAGGCTGCCCACTCTGAAAAAACATGCCCATAATGGATTGGCAGCATGACGACAGTGGTAAATCAGCTTCTGGACAATCAAACCCCAGGGGATGCGGGGGAGGATGATGCTTTTGACCATGATGAAGATTTGCCCCCAGATGAAGAACCATGATCCTCTGTTCTTGCGTTTGACATAATCCGCGGGGAAAACAATCTTACCATCACTGATATCAACATGGTAGACAATCCTAAGGCCCAACCTGTACGAAATTATAGCCTTAGGAGCAAAGGACCGGTGCCCGAACAGTCCTTTGAGGAGAAGAAAAGGGCTTTCTTAAGGAAAATTCTTCCCCAGGGAAATGAACAAAAAGTTGTTCCTAAGAAGCCCACGAATAACAACACCCGAGAAAATCAAAAGAGCAAGCTCCCGATGGGGTCCCCCAAAACCACTACCGAGCCTTGTCCTCAATCTGATTCCGCTTATAACATTGTATAGGACATGAAAAAAACCAGAGCTAACATCTCCCTATACGAGATTGCCCGCATCACAAATCAACGAGAACTCATTCTTAAAGCCTTCGCCAATACCTCAACTACTAAGCCTGTGAGAAATACGTCCGCGCAAGCCAGTCCGAGTGTTCAGTCTATTGTGAACGCCATCAATGCAAATTCCAAGGGATCTACTCCTCCCTTCCTATTATCTTTCGAGATTTTTAACTTCAACGTCCATAACTGCCTAGTTGACTCCGGTGCATCCACAAACGTCATGCCCCTATCTGTTTGTAAGAAGCTGAACATCCGCCCGGAGAAAAATGACGCGAGGATCATCCAACTTGACAGATCGCAGGTGCCAACTATAAGAGAGCTAAATAATGTCATCATCCGCCTTTCGTCCGATTATAGAGTCCACCAATGTATTGAAAATGTGGTTGTTGACATCCCTAAAGCCTACGACCTATTAATTAGCAGAGATTGGTCCAACAAGCTGCAAGGGTATTTTTCCACTGACTGGTCCCACCTGTGGCTGCCTTACAAGGGCCGAAATAACCAAATTAGGGTGTGAAAGCAAACCATATATGAAATATACTGTGACTGATTTGGACGCTACTAACGAACCCATCAGTTTTGCCCAGGAGGAGCTTGGCATGTGCTTCTTGGAGGCCATTTTTGGATGTTACCATCCTCCTCAGTCTCCAATAGACCCCGAGATCCAGTCTGAACTCACTCTTGTCGCAGAAGACCAAGCCACTCCCGTCTCACACGAAACCGAAATCCCTTCCCAACCTACAACCCTGAAGGAGCCAGAAAATGACATGTGGACCCTGTACTATGACGGTTCCAAGACCCATGACGGGGCTGGTGTGGGCTGCATCTTGCTGGACCCTCAGAAGAACAAGTTCTTGATTTCGTGTCGGCTAGAGTTCCAGTGCACTAACAATACTGCTGAATATGAAGCTTTGATCCTCAGACTCAAAAAGGCACTGGATTTGAAGGTAAGATGCTTACGGGTCATCAGAGACTCCGAGATTATCACTCGATAGGTACGCAACACCATTAATTGTTTGTCTCCGCACTTAAAAGCTTATCAACAAGAGGTATGACATCTTATTTATGCTTTTGATGCGTTTGGAATCAAATCTTTTCTTAGAATGCATAATGCAACAGCTGATACTCTGGCTAATGCTGCTGCTAGATTTACCCCTTTGAGGGATGGTATTTTTATTGAAGTTATGTATAGACCCTCCGTGCCAGATAATATTACTAATTTACACGTTTTTGATGATGATCAACATATATTGGAATTTATGCTCAACACTGAAGTATTCAAAGACGCGGAAATAGACGAGGCGGATCACGATCAAGCTTTGCAGGAAGAGCATGATAAACACAAGGAGAACCCCATGCCCAAGGGGATAGTATCACTTGAAAATCTCTTTGATCTGCAAAGCCGATTCCGCGGGCCCCCAAATACCAAAGTACAAAGTTCCACCTTGGCACATCGGCAGGTGAACTTGGGATCAAATGATAACCCGAAGTTCGTCAACCTTGGGAAAGACTGCACCGACCAAGAGACGCAGGCTTTCACCTAGCTATTTCGAAAGTATCAAGACGTATTTGCATGGACATATGATGATTTACGTATGTACGATACTCGGATTATTCAGCACACGATACCCATGAAGGAAGGCGTGAAACCTTTCCAACAGAAGCTCAGAAAAGTGCATCCTACTTTGGAACCGATGATTCTGAAAGAACTTAAGAAGATTTTGGATGCGTGCATCATCTTCAAAGTCCACCACTCCACATGGGTGTCAAATTTGGTCCCTGTACGGAATAATTCTGGCGAGATTCACTTGTGCGTGGATTTCCGGAATTTAAATTGGGCCTCAAACAAAGATAATTATCCAGTACCTCCAATGGAACAAATATTGCAAGCTGTGTCCGGATCCGAGATATTCTCCTTGTTGGACGGATTCTCCGGCTACAACCAAGTGCTGGTAGCTGAGCCGGACAGATTGAAAACTACTTTTCGAACCAAATGGGGAATTTTCGGGTTCAGACGCATGCCCTTCGGATTAATAAACGCAGGGGAAACCTTCCAAAGGGCCATGGATATAGCTTTCCATGGTTTTATAGGGCAGAGCATGGTAGTATGTCTGGACGACGTCACCGTGTTTTCAAAACACCGGGGCGATCATTTACGCCACCTCAAGCAAATTTTCGAAAGGTTCAGGAAGTACGGGATTTCATTCAACCCGAAGAAGAGTGTTTTCGCTGTGGTAGAAGGAAATTTGTTGGGCCACATTATAACTAAGCAGGGCATTGTTGTAGATCTCGAGTGGGCGAAAGCCATTGCCCAGATTCCACCCCCTAGCAGTAAAAAAAGCTATGCAATCTTTCCTCGGGAAAATCAATTTTGTACGTAAATTCATATCGGATTTCGCCCAAATAGTCAGGCCTTTGTAGGGGATGATCAAGAAGAATGCAACTTTAAAATGGAATCTGCCGGAGAAGGAGGCCTTTGACGGAATCAAGCAGGCTATAGCTGAAGCGCCATCCCTCCAAAGTCCAGATTTTAGTAGAAGCTTTATCCTGTATACTTTCGCTTCAGATTCATCACTTGCAATAGTCCTCACGCAGAAAGACGACAACAATGATGAACGGCCTATATCCTTCATGAGTACTGGTTTACAAGGAGCAGAATTGAACTACCCTGAAATCAAAAAGCAAGCTTATGCAATCTACAAAGTAGTCAAACATTTCAGGCCATACATTTTGAAAAACCATGTCACGGTTTTCGTTCCCCACTTAGCTGTCCGCTCACTGTTCGTGCAACAAGAGCTCAGAGAGAGATGAGGAAACTGGGTGGCGTGCTTGCAAGAGTATGACTTAGAGTTTAAACCAACACACACCGTTAAAGGAAAAGGACTATGCCAAATGACTGTGGAGGCTGCAAGTTCACATGGAGTTGAAGAAGAGTGCTGGGAACAGGAAATCGACATGTATCAGAGTGACCACGCACCTCAACAGAGAAGTTCTTCTTGGTACTCTGACATTTCGGGATACTTAGCCCAGGGCATCCTGGACCTTGCCCTAACTGCCCGGCAGAAACACGCGATAAGACTCAAAGCTGCATCTTACCAACTGATCCAGGGTAAGCTTTTCAAGAAAAATTACGATGGAGTCTTGCTACGCTGCTTGGAACATGATGAAGCACATAAAATCTTGACCGAGTTGCATGACGGACCAGATGGAGGTCATTTTGCAGGCGATACCACTGCCCACAAGATAATGCACGCAGGATACTACTGGCCAACCCTTTTTAGAGATGCGCATGCTTATGTCCGGAAATGCACTCAGTGCCAGAAATTTGCAAACCGAGAGGCGCAGCCAGCCGCTCCCCTACTATCAGTAGCAGTGGAGGAACCCTTTCAACAGTGAGGTTTGGACATCATTGGTGAAATCATACCTCACTCCTCTAAACAACACCGGTATATTCTTACTGCTACCGATTATTTCACCAGGTGGGTTGAAGCAACACCTTTACGCCAAATCAATGATCAAGAGGTAATAGAATTCGTCACTCATTCCATCATCACCAGGTTTGGCGTTCCAACTTCCTTGGTTTTTGATAATGCAACTTACTTTTCATCTTTTAGATTATATGATTTTGCTTTGGAAAACAGTATTATTCTTAAACATTCTGCAAATTATTATCCCCAAGGAAACGGGTTAGCTGAGTCAACCAATAAAAATATTATCCGCATCATTAAGAAGACCCCGCTGTCCCACCAACGCAACTGGCACAACGCCCTTCACAACGCCCTTTAGGCCGACCGTGTCACGCCCAAATCCTCTCTAGGCACCTCCCCATATTTTCTCGTGTATGGAAAAGAAGCAGTTCTTCCTCCCCATTTATCTCTCCCTGCCCTTCAGTTGTCCCAAGAATGTCATGGTACCCCATGCCCCACCTTGCAGACTCGGATCGACACCCTACTGAAGTTGGAGGAAGAAAGACAAAAAACCCGAGAAAATTTCGCCATCCACCAAAGCCAGATCAAGAGATGGTTTGATAGAAAATCCGCAGGGAATAAAAAATTTGAGGTAGGAGACCTGGTCCGGAAGTGGGATAAAGCTCATGAAGAAAAAGGAAAACATTCCAAGTTCCAAGCACTGTGGACAGGTCCTTTCCAAGTTAAGGAGAAATTAGGTTCCCACACATTTAGACTGCAAACTCTTGAGGGAAGAGTCGAGGTCCTCCCGGTAAACGGACATGACCTCAAACATTACTTCACTTAGCAGCCCTTAAGAGGGCTATCTTATCCTTGTACCATAGTTTCCGCTTTCCATTTTTTGTGAAAGATACGAAAAAAAGAAGAAGAAGAGATTATTATAAAAAAACGGGAGGACTTGTCGGAGCCACGCAATTGGCACACTGCAACAGGTTCTATGCTGATGGAAGGCCTTTTCCTGATAGACGCGAAGGTGGTAAAAGCTTGCTTGTTATTGGCACCTAAAGGCAGCACATGACCTAGCTCAAGCCATCAAGCGGGGGGAGCCCACCTAGCAAGTTTGAAAGGGTGTCTGCAAAAAGAAAGTGCGATACAGCAGTAACTAGATCGGAAGGGAACAGAGGTACTCCATGTTACGTCAGGGCATCCGGGAAAAACCAAAGTCCTCATATCAGATGAGGAGCAACCTCTCTGCAAGTAAAATAAGTCGGGATACCTCATCCGCCCAAGAAAAAAATTTCCCATCTCAAATAAGTGCCACGAGCACATCTAAATAAGTGCCTCAGGCACATTCAAAATAAGTGCAATAGCACACTAATAAAGGGTAAAGGATTGAGAAAGGCTTCCTGCGCAGAGAGGTGATGTAACGACTCCACCGGGGTACTGACCAGGCTCGCTGGCAGCGGAGCAACGTTCATGACTCCTAGGCAGTGACTCCGCCAGGACCGAGAGGTTCGCTGGCAGCGAAGCAACACGATGAGGACAAAATAATCGTACCGGACCCTATAGCCACCTGTAGTTCTCCAACCCTTTCAATCCGGAAACCTGAAGAAATGAAATTTGGTTAACCAGCACCCGAACAAGCCAGCAGGCTAAACAACTCCGCAAGGTGAAAAAAAGCAAGGCAGTGTTGACCTTAAGGTAAAAGGAACAACTAGTGAAGGCCCCTCCCCTCCCCTCCAAGTCTAACCATCAACAGAGACTCTGAGTTCGACTAGTGAATCGCCATTTGTTGTAGCCTCTACAACACCCTCCAAAAAAAATCCCCACTTTAAAATTTTTTTGGAGCCCCTTGAGCACAAAGAAAAGTTAAGTAAAAAGTCAGGAGGACTAAGTCGCTGAGTCGCAAATCTTAAAATTTGTGGAAAACCGCAAACCCGCGATCTTGCGACCTCGCGACCCTGAGGTTGCAAGGTCGCAAGGTCGCGAGGTCGCATTCCCCTCACACCACCTCGCCATGTGACCTTGCGACCTCATTAATGGCCCACACATGCGACCTTTTTATATATGGGAGGTCGCTAGGTCACATTTTGCATAAGCAGCGAATAGAAAAAACGCCTCTGACAGGTCTACTGGAGCAAGATTTTCCCGGGTAAGTTGTCGTTTTCCTCCTGTTGTTTCCTTTTTGATTATTCTTGCCTAATCCCTGCATTCCTCAGCCTTTAAATTTCCATTTACCTCAGCCATTGTTTTCATTTATTGCTTAGGATTTTTCTTCTGATTCCAGCTTTCACCCCACTTGCCCAACTCATCACAGTTTCTCATCCAGCCTCTCATGGCCTGTAGCCTACTCCAAAAGCTATCCCTTAGCTCTTTCTGGACCCATTTAGCCTTGTGTTTTTCCAGTTAAAGGGAAAACAACTTCACGACGTGCGCGCCAAAACCCTGGCAAGCCCTAGTGCGACTTGCGACCCCGTGACCCCGCGACCTAGTCGCAAGGTCGCAAGGTCGCATTCCCTCTGTACCGTGACCCCGCGACCTAGTCTCAAGGTCACAAGGTTGCATTCCTTCCATTTTCTCGCAACTTGTGACCTCGCGACCCCGTGACCCAGTTGCAAGGTCGCAAGGTCGCGTTTTCGCTATTTTTCCGCAATTTGCGACCCCGAGACCCCGCGACCCTGCGACCTAGTCGCAAGGTCGCAAGGTCGCACCTTGTCCATTTTCTTACAACCTGCGACCCCACAACCCAATAGGCCAGTTATTCAGCTCTGCCTGTTTCCCAGTTGAAATAATTGATAAACTGTAATTGGTATTGTATCATCATGGCGTCTTTCTTATCTTGGGATTCTTTCATGAATATGACAGGTGAATTTGAAGCAGACTTGGAGTGTATACCTGTCCTCTCAGATTCCAGCGACATGGGACCTCCAGTGTCCCGGAAGAAAGACAAGCACTTGGCAGTGGAAGATGTAGAGATGGAATTGCCAATGTCCCCGCCCCCGATATACAAAGATACCCTTTGCACATTTGCCAAAGGGGACAACATGTGTTGGTACCAAGTGTACCAAGAGTTCGCTAAAACAGAATTCCTAGAAGACCTCCCGGATCGGGAGATATACTTACAAGTCAAAAGGTCCAAGCTACATCTCGCAGGTGCTCATCTGGCTATATTCCCATGCCCAGGGATGATATATTGGATTATACAGAAAACGGATGCCAAGAAGTTCGTGATCAGAGACAACGAAGGCAAGGCTTTCGCAACGCTCAAAAGCTCAGACACCCATGTTTATTACTCTTTGCCTGAGTGAGAAGAAGACTTCACAGAAGAATGGGCCATCACTCATGCAGTTCCTATAGTTGAAACTATAAGGCAATGGTGGGAGGAGCTTGAGAAGTTTAAGGTCAAGAAAGACCAGGAATATCCAGTGGCGAGCCTCAGGAAAGTATATAAATTAGTGGCTGCCATGCTTTGTAGACTGTACGGGTGCCCAGATGCCACTACCTTCAACGACACATTGGCGACTCTCATGGAGTACGTCACAGTGCACGACACCCATTTCAATTGGGCTAGCATATTGATGACCTCCATTCATAAAAATTTATCCTCGGCATTGGTACCAGATGAAGGAATGCCTTCTGAATTCTATATGGCCTCTTATTTATTGGATGCCGTCTGTTCGAGGTTGCACTTTGAGGGATGGGTACATAACTGGGATCCAAAACAGACCCGTGCAATTAATCTACAAACCAAGGTGTTTTGGGAATCTAGGTATAAACAAGACATAGCGCCAATCTCCCAAGTGTTCATCCCCGCTTTATACAGAAAATTATTCGGCCAAGACGCTCCTTGCATGTCTTGGCGAGCCATGGAGACGCTAAGCAAAGTGGCACATTGGTTCCCTTTCGTCGAATATACATTCATCCGAGTCTTTGGCTCGTTCAGGGCCCCACATGCTATGCCTCGTTTTGTCACAGAAATAATGCTCATGCAAGAGGTCTGTTTCCAAATGTCTTCGGGTTTCTCCAGGGTCCTGTCCAAGGGTAAGAAGAAGCTGTGGCTCGTGCTACCCCTCACTATCAGCGCATACATAGTTAAAGACTTCAGAGAGGTAGAGGCAGAGGGAGAAGAGATGAAAATTTATCACTTTGGGGCTTTAGAATACCAAACATACGACCCAGAGAGGATAGTTCTGGAACATTGCAAGAGGGATAAATTCAAATGGAACTATCAGCACACTGAACGCCTGGGAGAAGATGAAAGAAGGAACTGGTACAATGCAGATCGACAACTTGCTCCGGGTACGGACTCTGGCCAAGAAGACCTGGATGACCAAACCTTGGAAGAAAGGAGTCGTGAATTAGGAGGTGCTTCTTCCTCTCTAGCTAAAATCCTCGAACCAGTACAGGGCATAGTACCTCTACCCAACAGAAAGAAATAGAGGCCAAAGCCCAGCAAGAGAGAGAGAAGAAAATGAAAGAGGATGAGGATAAGCGCAAGAAGAGACTAAGGGCAGAACAGAAGAAGAAGCAGGCCGAGGAGGCCAATAATGAGAAGGAGAAAAAAGAGGTGAAGGCTGCAGCAGAATAGGAGCTCAAGAAAGAGTTTGATAAAGTGGAAGCTGACCGCCAGAAGAAAGCATAGCAAGCTGCAGCAGCTGAGCGTAAAAGGAAAGCTGAATTGGAAGTAGTGGCAGAGGCAGAGCTCAGGCAGAAGAAATAACATGAGAAGGCGGAAGCCGAATGCCTACGAAAGGAAGAGGAGGAAAAGAAGAAGAAAGAAGAAGAGGATGAAATGCTGGAGAAAATCGAGGTATCTCCCCTTGAGGTACCTCTAGGCAGTACATGAGCCACGCTCTCCGATGTCAGTTCCTCCCAGGGGCAAGAGGAGGAGGTATTCGACCTCACCAGGCTCACATTCGATCAATTCTCCTTCAAAATCCGGTAGGAGAAGAGAAGATGCCTGGCGCAAAATCCTTCTGCTGCATCCACAGTCGCAACCGGAAAAGACATAGTCCTTGATACTAGGACTAATCCCGTGATGATAACATCGGCTGGCACTACTTTCGCTGCAGCCACAGAAGAAAATGTGACCAAAATGAGTAGAGAGATCGTTTCTCTACAAAATAGACTACAAGAAGCAGAGCAGCGGGAAAAAAGGGCAGAACAGGAAAGGACAACATTGAGAGAGGAGGTTCAACAACTCCGAAACAAAACTCCCCCTGTCAATGAAGTTCCGCTTGCCATTCGAAGGGAGTTCGATATATTATAGGCGACCATGAGGCAAGTTTATGGGGAAATTTTCACCATAAAACAAACAATCGCCCCATTGGTAAGAGCCCAAATGGAGACTAAGCAGAAGCACGAGCAGCTGAAGGAGGTCTCAGCTGCCTTGGAAAGAATGATGGACTGGACAGTGCGGTACCATCAGGCTCCTGAACATTTTCCAAAGAAGGATTTGATTCATACGCAAGATGCCAAAGTCCAAATCCGTATGAAAATGCAGTCCAAGGATAAGCTATCCAAGGATTTAGACAAATTAATGGCTGCATACGAACACCTGATCAGCGGCATCGATTCGATGCACATCCTTCACCACATTCCTTCGCTGGGGGCATTGGATGAGGGGAAAACCTGGGAATAGTTAGATCAAGAGATCCAATCATTTCTGTAGCCCATTAAGCAAGCTGCTGCCACTCCCGATCTTGCAGCGTCACGAGAAAACCTGGGCCAGTTTCTTGTCACGCCAGTATGGATTTACACCAAGCTCGCCTCTTTTTCCAACCTGATCTCACAGAAGAAGGAAACTCTAGTCCCAAATGCTTTGGAGTGCATGCATCAGTTGAAAGAAGAGGTCCCTCTGGTTTCTCCCATAGAAGCAGAGTATCAGACCTGGAAAGACTTCCTCGAAGGACAAAATATTGATGCCCCTGACCTCAGAATTGCATGCACATCTTCATAACCCAGTGGTAGTAGGTCGCTGGTAGCATTTGGAGGTAGGTCGCAGGTCGCACCGCCCAGGCAGGTCGCAGGTCGCACCGCCCAGGCAGGTCGCAGGTCGCACTGCCTAGCCAGGTCGCAAGTCGCAGTTCCCTCCAGTCGCAGGGTAACTCAACATTCAGGCAGGCGAAGAGTCAGGAAGCCCAAAGGGAAAGTTTTGATCTATAAAAATCCCTCTTGGGAAAATGCAAAGATCTTTTTTTTGGGACTCAAGAGCTATACAACATTGTTTTGAAAGATAACACTCTTTTTGCATATGAATACAGATACCTGTTGAAACTCCTTTCGGATCTGATGTGTTTTGCTGTGCGAACACTATGAGTATTTCTATACAGTTTCAAATATCTTTTGATTAATGAAACTGCACTCTTAATGGCATCATTTATGCATTATGGTTTCCTGTTCTTGTGTTAATGATGTTCAGTTTAATTGCTTTCTTAATGGATGTTAATGAATTTGTTTATTAGCATTTCGTTTTATCTTTCAGGAAGTAAAGGGGCATCTCGCCATAAAGAACTGTTTCTTTTATGGTAAAAATAGCCTACAAGCATAACCCCAAATATGTGTTGTTAACAACACCTCCTTCAGTGTGTATGCTTTATTATTTGTCTCGCTATGCATAGTGTTATATACGTGTTCAATGCATCAACCATGTATCTTGTATCATGTGAATAAGTGTGTGTCCACAGGTTCGATCGAGTTCTTTTGAGACCGAAGGGAAGGTGACTTAAGCGGTAGCCAGACCCAAACCCTGGACGGGATCCCTATTCCAAACGGTTCAAGGTCTAATTGGGACTTTCTACTGGGGAGATCCCCTACTGGTGGCCGGACAGATTTTCCCGTCAACAGGTTGTTAAAATCCATTTGTGTTGGGCTGAGGATGGACGGTGAATTTCACCAATGAAGTCAAGACCCCATTTTTGAAAAGGCATTCATTTGGAGATAGGTTTAAGGGGTAAAGGTAGCAATTTTTTCTTCCCTTCAAATATTTTGCATTTGTGACAGGAGGTCACATACTTTTTCATATCTGCAAAAGTGTAGGCTAGTAAAAGCCAACCCTTAAGATTTTATCTGCAGTTGACTTCCAGTAAAGGTGTCCTCCACAGTCACCTACATTTAACTCTTCCATAAATTTATCAACTTCATCTTTAAGAAAACAATTCAATAAAATTCCACCATGATCTTTCCAAAATAGTGCATTATCTATGATACAAAATTTCATTGCCTTTAACTTTAAAAATCTAGCTTTAGTTCTTGACAATCCAAGAGGAGATTGTAAATTAAGTAATACAAATATGATATTTGCATACCATAATGAGTCTGAAAATGCTTCACTGATCTCTGGAGTCGCCATCTCTTCCTGATCATATAATTGGGAAATAAAATTAATATCTAAGGCTTGACAGTTTGATTCAACAATGAGTTTGGCTAAACCTTGACCTTTAATGAGTTTGGTGGGCTTAATTTCCATGTCATATTCCAAAATGGTGGCAATCCACTTGCCTCTCTTACTATCAGGTCCATTATGAGTCAGAATGTCCTTCACTACTGAATTTGGAACATATGCAATGATATGTGAATATAAGATGTACACTCTAAAGTCTTTGATGGCCTTCACTAAAGCTAGTGCCTGATTTTCCATTATGTTATATTTCAGAGTAGCATCTCTAAGTGATTTGCTAAAAAAAGCAATGGGCTGCTCATAGCCCTGATCATTTTTCTGCAGTAAAACTGTAGCAATAGTGATGCAGGAGCATTAGGTCCAAAAGTTTCTTTGTACATAAAATATACATAGGGGGTCCCATGTTCTTAAATATTATTGCAAATAGTAATATTTTGAATGTTTTGGTAGGAAATTGTAATTGTTCTCAAGCTATCTTGAGAACATGAGAAGTTGGAATACGAAGAGTTAGTTTAGGACTAATTCAGTTATTGAGTCTAGGTTCAGGAATTGGAATACTAAGAGTTGCCTAGCTGTTTGTATAAATGTAACCCTGAAGAGGTTAGATAGGGGGAGAAGAGAAGAGTCCGAGAGTTGGAGAGAGGCAGAGAACCTCTTCAGCAACAGGATAAGAGGACAATGGCCATGAACTTGAATATCTGGCCATTATGAAATTGTAAGAATTTGTCGAGATCTACCACCTGTATATATACATATATCTATTTATGAATAATTGCGAATAAGTTCCATGTATAGCTTTATGTCTTCTTGGTCGAATCATATGAGGAAATTGTTCCAGTGTAACTGTTCATTTGTTGTTAAATTTTGTATGGAGAGTACCTTTGTAATTGTGCTTTTATTGGTGATATTCCTACGTGAAATTCCCTTAAGTTATTGTAGAAGCTGGACTCTGTAATTCAAGCCAAGAATCTGCCTGCATATTTAGGAAGAAGAGTGTATGATAATGCGTAGATATGTACTCTGCAATTTGGGATAATTTGTGCTCTGTACTTAGTTGAAGAAATCGACTTCTTGTCGATGTGGTGTCCAAACTGTATGCGCTTGTGGGGAGGATATACAAACCCTGTGACGAGAATTCTGTATGGTGAGACCTTGCAACGGAGTGTACGATAACCTTTGTGTGGGAATTGTAGTCCTGGTTATCGAAGAAATGGCATCGAGGAACGACGGATGTATTGATCGCGCAGTGTGTTGAATCAGCGTTGAAAGGAGTTCTCACAGAGGCTGGGATCGAAATATGAAATAAAACCCTGACCGGAACCTGGAGAGGTGGAATCGTGACATAAGAGCAAAAACCACGGTGGAATTACAAAGGCGGATTGCCCCATTCCGCACCGCTTTTGGTACAGAGGCGGTATTGGAGAATTCACAGCGATTCCATAGACTATTTGACACGTGGCCAGGCCACTGTTCAAATACCACTGGTTAAAGTGTGCCTTCGCGTGTTATACATCGA
Source organism: Pinus albicaulis (assembly GCA_034641835.2). NCBI lineage: Eukaryota > Viridiplantae > Streptophyta > Pinopsida > Pinales > Pinaceae > Pinus > Pinus albicaulis. The sequence continues at coordinate 180,304,403 of CM076583.1, read as the reverse complement.
CTGAAGACGCCGAGCGGAATTAATACAAGCCGTCGATCTGGAGGCTCGATATCGAACGACGATCGCGTGTTGAACTTGCCCGAGGTTTAACGGAAGAGCTCGGAAGTTAAGCCAGGTACGGTGTGTCGGTTGATTGGTATTTTGATTGGATTGTGGGGCCCGGCGGAAACATATATGTAATGAATTTGGTTTATTGACTTTAATACAAGGTCCGATAGAATATGTTAAAAGAATTTGATTAAGGTTTAAGAGTTAATAAAGGTAGGCCAATTATTGTGGGCCACGTTGATAATTGAAGGACGTCGTATATAAATTATGATACATGCCGAGGATCAATCAATATGGTTTTTAATAGCCCAACCTCTTAAGTCACGTATAATGGTTGTAAATGCAGAATTAGCGCATAGGTACACATAATAATTTCCGGGTTATAACTATAGAGGAGTACTGGTTTAATATCTCAATTCTCTAAATTGAGATATTAAAATAGCTAGCCTTATTTGGTGAAATTTCCAGCATGGGAAAAGTGAGAGATTTCCGGTTGTGGAGATGATTGAGTTGATGAAAAATGGGATGCATTTACACACAGTTAAGTGAGAGAAGAAAAGTTGTTGGGAATGTGGGTGAAGCAAGGGTTCCCCTGCACCAAAGTGGTATCAGAGCTAGAATTTGGTTAGCTCGCTGAAAAGTTTGTTTGGAAACCAGACTTGTAGAACTGATAAGATTGCAGGATTATAGAGTCCAATTGGAGGACAAGAGTTTTGAAGACTGTAGACTTGAAGAAGAAAGATCAGGCAGCTAGGATACACAGAATCATAGTGAACATGATTTGCAGGATGAGTGGAGGACATGATCATGATCTTGCAGGTGATTAACTTTAATCTGGTTGAATTTGTAGTTGCAGAAAACTAAAGACAGAGTGTGAAGACAGTAAGCCTAGCATTCAATTAGAGTCTGAATAAGGAGGACAATTGCAGTGTTCTCAAGAGAAATGAGAAGTGTGTAAATCTGGTTGAAGGATTGTTTGCAGAAGTTAGAGTGCAGACAATAGAAGACATCTCAGCAGAAGTAGATCACAAGCTTTGAGAGCAGTGATAGAAGAATCTAGCAAGGGATTCTGAGTGCAGAAGGAGTGTGGCAGAACCTGGAATATTCCCAACAGAGGTTGGATGAAAGAAGAAAAGGGGTGTTCTTGAGGAAGTTGCAGAGTGAAGCCTAGAGAGCAGAGAGAGTGCTCAGAAGGTTCCAAAGAGAGGGGACTAGTACTTGGAAAAAGCCGGAGCTCAGGAGAGGAGCTTGGTGAGGTGATTTGCAGCAAGAGAGCTTGCTGTTGCAGAGGCTTAGTGCAGCTTGTGAGTGAAGAACTCCTAGAGAATAAATGGCTACTGAGAGCCATGGAAGAGACTGTAGAGATTGCAGAGGTTCTGGGAGAAACCACATCAGAAGAGTGTGTGAAGATGCCAAGGAAGATGACATGAGAAAGAAGAAATCCACAGATGAAGAATTGCAGGGAGAAATTGCTGAGATCAGGAAAGAGTTCAATGAACTAAAGAGAAGGATAGAAGAAAGCCAGAGAGTTGGTTGGCTCATGAAGAAGAAGGTGAAATGGCAACCATTACAGATGAGGTTGAGACAAAAGAATATTGCCCTGTTGAGGGAAGAACTCAGAGCAGCTGAGTTGAAAGGAGAAATTTCTGCTTGTGAAGCAGAACAGAGCACAGATGAAGATTGGAGACCTTCAGGAGATCTTGTGAGACATGATGAAGACTTGAGGCAACAAGAAGCTTGTCTTGCTGAGGAGGGAATCATTGAGGAATTCCTGAGTTATGGGACAAGTCCGGATGATGTGAGGGCTTGTGTTCTTGAGTCTAACAAATGTGAAGTAATGAAAGACTCCACAGAGGAAGAAGAAACCAGAGCTCTTGAGGCGAGGATGGAAATTGAAGATTCCATGTGCAGACCTGTTCAAGAAGAAGTACTTGAGGGAACAGCCAAGACTGAAAAGTCTTGTGATTTGAAAGCTGAAAGGTTGTGTATGTTTGCAGGTACGCTACTGGAAGATGAAAAAGCTTCAGAGTTTATTGGTGAGAAGAAGACATTGAATCTGAAATCTGTTCAGATCAATGCTGAGATAGTGAGATCTCAGGGGGAGATGAAGGCAGAAGAGTCACAGGAAGATATTCAGCAGGATGGTGAAGCTGAGAGAGAAGGGCCAACAGAGGATTGGTCAAGAATAAGCAGAGGCATAAAGGGTTGTGTAAGGTTTCCGAAATCTACTCCTATTGAAGTTGTTGAGTTATATAGGAGGTTGGATTCTCAGAGAAGAGAATTGGAAAAGCAGAGGACCTATGCACTGGATAAGTTGCTGGGAAAGAAAGACAGGAAGATCTTCATGGATGGAGTTCATGGAGCAGATGATGGGAGAAAAGTGAGGCTAGCTGACAGTCTCATGAAGGATGCAGATCAACATGCTGAGGTGCTGACAGAACGTTTGGAAAGGAGTTCTGCACAACATACGGATGTGTTGTCAGAAAAAAAAGAAGGCATTGGAGCATTGGAACTTTACTGCTAATGACTCATGTGTTAATCATACAGAGAAAGAGGAAGGACAACAGTTGGAAGATGTCAGAGAAATGAATGAGAAGGAAACTATGTTGGCTGAAAACATAGTGAAGGACCAGCATCTGGGCATGATGATTGGAGGATGACTCTGACAGCTGAAGAAAAAGATGATGAAGAAATTCTGAGCCTTGAACCAGACTTAGAAATGTCGGGAGAAGAATTGGTGACTAGATCATCAATTGAGACCATTGGGTCTCATGGTTTTAACACTGACAATTTGCTTATGTGTACAGGTGATGCAGAAGACAATTCATCCTTTGAAATTGTCTTGAGAGAAGAAAAACTGTTGCTGAAAGAGGGTGAGACAACCATGTCTCATATACAGGGAATTATCAATGTCATTGACAGAGAAGAGTTGGCTAGTTGGGTAGGCCAAAGCCAGCCTGAAGAACAAGTTTTGGAAGCTACTGAAGTGAGGAGGAATCAACATTCCATGCTGACAAAATATGAGAAGGAAAAGCTCAGAGAACTTGATTGGAATTCTAAAATCCATCAGGAGGATGAGAGGCAATTGCTGAAGATTGCCCACAAAGAGGAAGAAGAAAATGCTGAGTCTAAATTCCAGCATGTTGAAGATGTAAAACAACCACAGGAGAAATGGTTGAACTGTTTGCTAAGAGCATTTGAAGAAGAGAAAGGGATTGCAGACCTTGGAGCAAGGATGCCTGAAGATGTGAAGAAGAGAGGAGTAGATACTAGCTTGCAGAATCTAATTTTGTTTACCAGTATGCTGGAGGAGTATGTCACTACTGGTAGGAAATCAAATAGTGGACTATTTTCTGAGAATGAACTTGCAGATGGTGAACAAAAGAGGAGTGCTACAGAGGCAAGTATCCTAAGGGATATTCAGGTTGGGTGCACAGAGGCAACATTGGCAGCAGTATTGACATTAACAGAAATTGAAAGCAGCAGCAGAGGGCAAGATAGTTTCCAGCCAAAGGATAAGCCGGACATGGAGATTGAGTACATCCGAAGATTGATGATGAGGGTGACTCAGGAGTAGCAGACAGCAGCAGGAAAGCAGGAGAGTCTCAACAGGAGAAAGACGATGGTAGATTGTGAAAGCATAACTGGGGGCAGATCACAGAACAAAGTCTGGAATCCTGGAGAAGATCAGTTGAAGAATGATGCAGCTGATGAACAGCAGCAAAACCAAGTATGGGATCCTGGAGGCAGAGACAAGGAGCACATGATCAGGAGACCATGAAAAATTTTGAAGCTTGGGAGTCTGATGCAGGAGCATTAGGTCCAAAAGTTTATTTGTACATAAAATAGACATAGGGGGTCCCATGTTCTTCAATATTCTTGCAAATATTAATATTTTGAATGTTTTGGTAGGAAATTGTAATTGTTCTCAATCTATCTTGAGAACATGAGAAGTTGGAATATGAAGAGTCAGTTTAGACCATATTGAGTAAATAACCGAAGAGGTTAGATAGGGGGAGAAGAGAAGAGTCTGAGAGCTGGAGAGAGGCAGAGAACCTCTTCAGCAACAGGATAAGAGGATAATGGCCATGAACCTGAATATCTGGACGTTATGAAATTGTAAGAATTTGTCGAGATCTACCACCTGTATATATACATATATCTGTTTATGAAGAATTGCGAATAAGTTCCATGTATAGCTTATGTCTTCTTGGTCGAATCATATGAGGAAATTGTTCCAGTGTAACTATGCATTTGTTGTTAAATTTTGTATGGAGAGTACCTTTGTAATTGTGCTTTTATTGGTGATATTCCTACGTGAAATTACCTTAAGTTCTTGTAGAAGCTGGACTCTGTAATTCAAGCCAAGAATCTGCCTGCATATTCAGGAAGAAGAGTGTATGATAATGTGTAGATATGTACTCTGCAATTTGGGATAATTTGTGCTCTGTACTTAGTTGAAGAAATTGACTTCTTGTCGATGTGGTGTCCAAACTGTATGCGCTTGTGGGGAGGATATACAAACCCTGTGACGAGAATTATGTATGGTGAGACCCTGCAACGGAGTGTACGATAACCTTTGTTTGGGAATTGTAGTCCTGGTTATCAAAGAAATGGCATCTAGGAACGGTGGATGTATTGATCGCGCAGTGTGTTGAATCAGCGTTGAAAGGAGTTCTCACAGAGGCTGGGATCGAAATATGAAATAAAACCCTAACCGGAACCTGGAGAGGTGGAACCGTGACACAGGAGCAAAAACCACGGTGGAATTACAAAGGCGGATTGCCCCATTCCGCACCGCTTTTGGTACGGAGGCGGTATTGGAGAATTCGCAGCGATTCCATAGACTATTTGACACGTGGCCAGGCCACTGTTCAAATACCACTGGTTAAAGTGTGCCTTCGCGCGTTATACATCGACTGAAGACGCCGAGCGGAATTAATACAAGCCGTCGATCTGGAGGCTCGATATCGAACGGCGATCGCGTGTTGAACTTGCCCGAGGTTTAACGGAAGAGCCCGGAAGTTAAGCCAGGTACGGTGCGTCGGTTGATTGGTCTTTTGATTGGATTGTGGGGCCCGACGGAAACATATATGTAACGAATTTGGTTTATTGACTTTAATACAAGGTCCGATAGAATATGTTAAAAGAATTTGATTAAGGTTTAAGAGTTAATAAAGGTAGGCCAATTATTGTGGGCCGCGTTGATAATCGAAGGACGTCGTATATAAATTATGATACATGCCGAGGATCAATCAATATGGTTTTTAATAGCCCAACATCTTAAGTCACGTATAATGGTTGTAAATGCAGAATTAGCGCATAGGTACACATAAGAATTTCCGGGTTATAACTATAGAGGAGTACTGGTTTAATATCTCAATTCTCTTAATTGAGATATTAAAATAGGCAGCCTTATTTGGTGAAATTGCCAGCGTGGAACAAGTGAGAGATTTCTAGTTGTGGAGATGATTGGGTTGATGAAAAATGGGATGCATTTACACACAGTTAAGTGAGAGAAGAAAAGTTGCTGGGAATGTGGGTGAAGCAAGGGTTCCCCTGCACCAAATAGTATGTTCTGAAGCAAAATAAAATATAATGAAATCTTTTTTGAAATGAAGACTTATTAGGAATAGTGTTTTTGTAAGGGCCTATTTGATTGATTCAAAGGATTGTTTGGCCTCCACTGTCCATTGAAGTGCTCAGTCTTTTTTCAACAAGTTATTTAGTTCTCTAATTAATTCTGCTAAGTTTGAAATGAATCTTCTAAGAAAATTGATTTTACCTAACAAATCCTGTAATTCTTTAATATTACTAGGATGAATAATGTTCAGAATGGCCTCTATTCTAGTCGAATCTATCCAAAATCCCTCTTTAGATGTGATATGTCCTAGAAATTTACCTTCTTCAAGTACAAATAAAGTCTTTTTGGGATTCAAAGAAATACCAAATTTCCTGCATTTGATAAACACTTGTCTGAGATGATCTAGATGTTCATTGTCAGTCTTTGAAAATACAGTAATATCATCTAGATAAATGACAAGAAAATCATGAATTTCTTTAGCAAAATTTATGTCCATAGCTCTCTGGAAAGTAGCTCCTGCATTCATTAATCCAAAAGGAATTTTTACATACATGAAAGTACCCCATGGAGTAGTGAATGCAGTCTTTGGTTGGTATTATTTTTGAACTAAATTCTGGCTATATTCAGAGAATCCATCAAGCAATAAAATCCTGGATGAGCCAACCACCCTCTGTAAAATGTGATCCATTTTGGGTAGAGGGTAATTATCTTTTAATGACACCTTGTTTAAATTACGGAAATCAACTCAAAGTATAATTTACTCTGTCTTTTTCCTAGTGGGAACTAGGTTTGAAACCCAATCAGAATATCTGATTGGTGCAATGATCTAGGCTTCATACATTCTCTTAACCTCTTTTTCGATTAAAGGCAATAAAACTGGATTGATTCTTCTAGGCTTCTGTTTGAAAGGTTTTTGATCTTCTTTTATAGGTATTTTGTGTTGTATTATGCTAGTGTCATAAGATTTAATTCTTCATAACTCCATGCAAATACATCCTGAAATTCTTTAAAAAGAGCTATATATTTCAATTTTTCGTCTTGAGGTAAGGCTTTTGAAAGTTTTATCATCTTAGGCTTTAGTTCTGTTCCTATATTGTATTCTTCTATGTCAGATCTTAATGGTTCCATCTTTGGTTTTCTTGCAACATCATTTGAATCAAAAAGATCTTTTAAAGTGGCTAATCCCTTAGGTAAAAAGTTATTCTTAAGGTTTAAAATGTCAGAATCATCATCAGCTAATTCTTTTATTTCTACCTTTTATAAATTATCTATTTCTACTTGAGTAAATTTAGTGGGTTTAGTGGAATCTAAATTATTTACATATACAACGTTTATATCAATCTCACCATCTATGGTTTGATCTACTGTGCAATCTGTGTCTATGTTACAATTCTGAAATTCTCCTTCAGCATTCATGAAATGATAGATTTGTTCATCTTGTGAAAATATCTGCTAATATTTTAGATTGTTTGGTATTGTAGGCGTGTGTTTAACTTCTGCTGTATATTGATGATTGGGCTGAAAAGGCAGATTACAGGTACTAGCAAAAGTTGCTAAACTGTGTGCCTACACATTTTGTTTCCTAGGAATTACAACAAAGTCACATTCAAGTAATTCTTTGATCAAATCTAAAACTATTTCTCTATATTGGCTTAATCTAGGATTATATACATAATATTCACCTCTAATCTATTTTACAATTAAATCAAAGTCTCCCATGATAGAAACCCTTTTTCCTTCTAAATTTCTAATAATCTGCAGTCCTAAAATCAAAGCTTCATACTCTGCCATATTTTTTGTACATTTGAAGTTTAATCTAAAGGCATGACCTTCAAAATGGTTCTGTTCCATGTTATGTATCCAAACTCCTACTCCTGCTCCTAATTTGTTAACTGATCCATCAAAGTCTAAATGCCACATTGATTCATGAAAAATGTTTTCAATGTCTGGGTATTTCTCTTTCTGTTTTAATTCTTTTTTGTTCTCTATACCAGAATCAGAATTACATAAAATGAAGGATTCCATATCAGTAGGTGTAGAATAGATGGGATAATTTCGAGGTCTTTTTACACTACTAACCATGTATTTCATTAATGTCTCTCTGTAAAGTTTCTTGGGTTGGCCAAAAACTGACATTGTTGCATATTACATATCTAGCTATAGAGATCCCTGCAATTTAGCTCCCCATGAGCGAGATAACAACATTCCATACTTATGAGGGATGTCAGCTACTACAATATCCATGACTATGATTTTTCCAGGGTATTGAACTAAAGTGACACATAAATCTTTGATTAAATCTAAACATTTCACTTCACTGGAATCAAATGAGAAAAGATCTTTATAAGGTCTAGTGATGTCTAAATTCAAGGTTTCCGTGATTGCTTTTGGCATCAAATTGTGTGAAGCTCCTGAATCTAGCATGGCATTATGTAATATTTGGTCATGAAAAGTCAAGCTAATGTAGAAAGGAGGAAATCCTCCTTCTTGGTGTTTTCCATTTACTTCAGGACCAAAAATTACTTTTGGTTGATCACCACTCAAATTAACTGAATCTTCTCCATCATTCATGTTTAAAGTTTCAATGATGTGTGATTTGTATAGGTCATGTTTTACCAGCTCTATCAAAAGAATTGGTATCTTCAGTTTTGCAATTTCAGCTTGGATGTTGAATGGTGTTTGTGATTTTCCTAACTGAATTATTTCTTCCTTTGTAACTATAGTTTGGGTGTGTTTATATTCCTTTTCTATAGTTGGTTTTTCATTTTCTGTTTGTGCTTCCACTATTTTACTGCTTTTAATTTTATTTTTAGGGACAGTTTGAGATGCAGTGGAATTTTTGGCAGGTTTTGATGTTTCAGTAACTGTTTTAGCAACATTTTTTTTAGGATCAACTGATTGGTGATCAACAACAATGTTTTTGGATCTTAAATTGTTGTTTTAGCAAAATTTGTTGTCTTGGTAGTAGCAGATTTTTGAGGATTTGCTGATTTTTGAACAACATTATCTGTTATGTCAATAATTTTAGGACTAGGTGAAATTTTGGGACTTGAAATTTTCTGATTAGGACTGAATTCTTCTGAGTTGGACTAGAGTTTTGCCGGGTTTCCCTAGGGAGAATTTGCAGTACTTTAGTTGTAGGAACCTCTGCTGTTTTATTTTTTTGAGTTTTGGAAGATTTCTTAGTAGAAGGCTCTACATTTTTCTTGCTCCTAAGGTTATATTGCCTATGAACTTCATTAATTATATACTCATAACCTTTCTTGTAGTCAAAAGATTCACCGGATTCTGATTGTAAATGTTGTAATTCATATAACTCCTATTCTTCTTGTGTAAGAAAAATGGTGTTATCATCATTAATTCCCATTAGATTGATCTGAGTGTCTTCATCATCTTCATTTTGGTGAGAAATTTTAGCATAGTTATCTTGGAAAGGTGGTCTTATTGTTTGGTCAGGTGCTGATTCTCTAGATTTTCCAGTGTTAGTTTTTTTCCTGAAATTGGGATTTCTTATCTGAGGTCCTTGTTTTTGGTTATCCCTCTACGGTTTCCTTTCCATATTTTCTAACCTATCCATCATTTTTCCTAATGTTTTTGCTAAGCTATCTATTTTGAGATCTGAGGTTGATGTTTCCTCTTTTATTGTCACTCTCCTTTAATTTCTCAATCTGGCTTTCTTGGCTAACAAGTTTGCTTCTACACTTACAACATTACTTTGCATCTGCTCCAAGGTTTCTAGGTTTCTCTCTCTCAGTTGGTAGGCCATATCTGTATCAAATATGTGAGGGAATTTGATCAAGGTAGAGTCTGGAAGAGGTTTAAGGTTGGCAGGGATTGCGTTGTAAATACTATTATATCTTGTAAAATAGTCTTGAACTGTTTCATTAGGTGCTCTTTTTATATTCTCAAATGCAGAAAAAATTTGTAATGGATTCTTTTTTTTCTCCCATCTATTAAGAAATAGTCTATGAAAAACTTCTAAATCAACAATGCTACCGGCATGCAAACCTTTAAACCACTTTTTTACATCACCAGCTAATTTTTGAGCAAAAATTCTTATTTGGACATCATCATCATCAAGTTCATGCAGTTCGAAATAGTCAGTAATTTTGTTAACATGCTGTTGTGCAGTGTAGTGAGTGGTTCCATCAAATTGAGGGATTTTGCTTTGATAATCTCGGGGCATGTTATGTAACTTCCCTAGTAGGACCAAAAGAGCATATCTAGCAGCCATGGCTAGAAGTCTAGCTGGGCTAGGAGGTAAGTTACCTGTACTCGGTGATGAGGTTGAAGCACTTGTAGATGAGGTTGGGATAGTAGAAGATGTAGTTGGGATGCTGATTGAAGTACTGGAAAATGTAGCAGCAGTTCTAGAAGAGGTGCTTGGAAATGAGAATGAAGTACTAGAAAAAGCAGTAGAAATGCTATGGGATGAACTTGAGGTGTTGGGAGATGGAAATAAAATTCTAGTTTGAAGTGGAAGTTTGGGAAAAAATGAATCCGTGGAATGAAGTGTGGTGGAATTAATAGATGAAGTGGTAGTAAACAAGGATGAACCTATAGATTCTAAATGACTAGAAGCTAAATAACTGGTTGAAGGCTTAGGTGTATAGGTAGACAAAGCAGTCAATTCAACTACATGTTGTAAATAAGCTTCATCAATTTCCTTAATCAAAGTTGCAGCTAAATTATGAAAGTTTATTATATACTTCCAAAATTTTTTGATCAAAATCAACTGAAACAATTTCCTCCTTAGTTTCTATAGATGAAATGAGATCAGGATCTATTGTAGTATCATAAATGTTACTTTCTGATTAGTTCTAAACAAATTTTGTTCAAAAGATAGATCAAATTGAATGTCTTGTAAACTTGATAGTTTATTGGGAAGAGAATTTGCTTTGATTAATGAATTTTTATTTCCTAAACATTCTACTTTTTTTTCTTTTCTTTTTAATTCTGTCAGGATTATCTACTATGACAGCAGGTTTTGGATCTGGATTAGACCTGGTATAGTAGACTCTTCTGGAAGCCAAAATTACAGTTTTTTATGAAAATATACTCGCAACTATTTAAAACAATCTTAAGGTGAAAATATAAGTAAAAGTATTTCCTTTAAGATTAATTTTAAACACTGAGGATTGGTTAGTTCCCCAGTATGGTCGCCAGTATGATATCACTCCAATAATTCTCAAAGGTTGTGAGATTTTTTATTTTGGTTTAAAGAATATTAGAGGTAACCACAAACCTACTTTTAAGCCTTAGGATCTAGCCTTCCTAATGATCAGAGAGGGCTCTCTCTATATGATTTATCTTTTTTTTTTTTTAGTTGATTTTAGGCTAGTTATATAGGATAAATTGGTTTTGGATTTTGATTTGATTTGGTGGTGAAATCACTTACTCAGATGGATAGATGTAGGTATGGATTCCATTGGGCTAATGGAGTCAATGCGTCAAGCAGTAATATCAGGATCAAGTTCTAAAGGGAAATGTGTACAGGGAAAGATATCTGAGTTACTTCAGATCTTCAAGGCTGATGGTGAAAATGGTTTCAATAGGGGTAAGAGAGAAATTAAGGGTTCTCAAATCCGGATAATGAGTGAAAAGGCATAGGTCAATCGAAACTAGGGAGCAATTAAGGGTTCCTTAGTCTAGATATCAGTGGAAAACATGTACATGATAAGTAGTTCAAGACAAAGTGCTTTTAATATATTCTGAAATAACATTCCTGATTTATCATTTAGATTTATAACAACATACAATTATTGATGAAAAATATAAGAAATTGATAAAGAAACAAGTGAAAATTCTTCATTGTAGTGGCCCAACACATGAATCCTATAATATGATGTTTGATTGCTTTAATCCAGTCTGCTGACTTGAAAATTGGTACAATCACCCTTAGGTTCAAAATAGTACAACTGTAGAAATGTTCAACAATTCCTCCACACTCAATAGTTCCAAATGAGAAGTATTTATACAAAACTCATACAAAATACTGTAAATTAAATTTAGGAATTATTCATGGAAAATAAATATCTTCATGCAAGAAGATAGTGACATTTCGCATGGTTGGGGATATGTTAACGATCACACTTTCGGATGTGCGACAAGGGATTAGGACCATCGGATCTGATTGGTTTAGATCCGACGGTTGGGAAGATGCGATAGGGTCATCGGGTTTTAAAAGGCGTGGGGCCCGGGACTTATGCTATGCAATTGGTTATATATATAAATGGTTGAGGTTTATGTGATATAACCAATAAGGTTAAGGTAAGTGGAATATATGTGTAGGAGGGGTTTAATAAGTGGGTCCGAGATTATATAACATGTGGGGAATTAAACCATAGGTTATATAATAAATAATGGGTTGGGAATAATATACAAAGGAATTATATTAATACGGGTTTAGAAGGTATATAAGGGAATTAATACATTAGGTTAATTTTTTAATAATGTACATGTGAATAAGTGCGAGATTTTTAAATAAACTAAGTATAGTGTTTAAAACTGATATCGAGGATAAATATTTTCACAGTGGGGCCCAATATAAAATTTAAGCATTTATACTTAGGATAAAGAATTTTTATGGGTTTTATGAATAAAAGGAAATTAATAAAGGTCTTTTTACTTTTCCAAGGATAAATGTGTTTTAACTTAGGAAAAGGGACTTTTTGCAAGGGGGAAAAGGACAAAAGGGAAAAATGAATTGGGAGAAGGTGAAAAGGGAAAAAGGAAGGGGGAGAAGGTTTTTTTACAAGGGAAATGATTTTGAAGGGAAATTAGTAAATTAAATGACCAATTATCTATTATCCATGCTTATGAAAACTGCTTCTGCCTACCCATCTGCTACCCTAACGTTTCTACTTCATTTTCATGGGTGCATTTGAGCTTGCAAACCCTTATTCATTTTTCTTTTAAACAACAAACTAACTAATTCTATCCTTATTTCTTCCAAGGGATCATATCAAACTGTTGAGCTCCTTATTATTTTCTACTTAACTACTGATCTTCCAAGATTAAACTGTTTGGCTAGATCGTTATTCTCTATCTAACAATATGAAATTTAAAGTATGACAGGTCAAGATTAAGCAGTTTGACCTTCATGGATTGTGGCATTTTTGAGAAGCTGCATACAATATTTATTTTGCAGTAAAATTAAATAGTAGTGGCATTTGGATTTGCATCACTTTCATGTTTTATTTTTATCTCTTTTTGTTTGGGGTCCATTTTTATATTCTTTTTGAGGTTTTTTCTTTCAAGTCCTTTAATTTTTATTTAGGACTTTTAGCCTCTTTACATTTTAATTTTCTAATATGGGAAAAAAATTTGCAGAAAGAAAAGTTTGTACATAATTTTTTTCTACAGAAAAAAATCGAACCATCTATTAGAATATAGATAGTTACATAGCATATGCAAAATCATTCCGGAGAACTGCTTTTCTCACTTTTCAGGAAGAAAGGAAGTTTTAGCTGTGATAAATAGTATGAGAATATTCACCAACCAGCCATATCAACAGAAAAAGAGAGTCCTCCTTGTCCCTTCCCTCCTCCCGTGCTTCCATTCAGGAAAAAACACCCAAAACAGAGGGGAGAAGAGACTGCAGTAAAAAACAGGAAACTGGGAGATGACACTATACCAGTTTCCATCCAAATCAAAAAATGAGAGAATACTAAAGACCCGAGCCTCCTCTGTGATGAAAACAAATCAAAGTCAAGAGGTAAGTTTGTGTGTATTCTATAGCAAAGTTTTGGAATTTGTTTTTGAAGAAACAACATATATACATTTCATAAAATAACAAAAAAGCCAGAGTCCAGAGTCTTTTAAGCAAAGATAGGCTGATCAATGGCTCGAGCTAGCCCATTGACCAATTCCACCACTATCCAAGATCCCATATCTTGCTTAGCGCCTTCTTTAGAAAGGTGGTCTGCAACATGGTTCCTTTCCCCGTCTGAGTCGCACCAACTGCCCTTTATTCTGGATGGGGTACCTAGAAGGAATCCAAAGCAGGGTTCGGTTCAGACAGATTGAGCAAGGAGAGATTGGGGCCTGTATACAAAGAGGCCTTCTTATCAACTTCCAGACCTACAACTTCTTCTATCAAGACCTCCTCCAGTCCTTTCTTTTCCTCAGCTCTGTTTGAGGTAGCAGTTTCCTTAACAAATTTTTTCACCCTTCTTCTTCTCTGGTGCCTAAGAGAGCAATCCTTGGCCAGGTGACCGTACTTATGGCATATGTGGCATCGAAAAGGGAGGTGTTCATAATCCAAAGTCTGCAAGAACTCCAGATCCCTATACTTCAAGGTCATAGCATCAGCTAACCCTACCCTAGGGTTTATAATTACAAGAATTCTCACCACACTAAGGTCTCAGGATTGTTCAAAAGACCTGTCAACATCAAGAAATTTTCCAAGCGTGTTACCATTTGAGTGAAAAACAGAGTCAGTCCAGAACAACATTGGAAGCCCAGGTAATTTAACCCACACAGGGGATTCTACCATTTTTTCCTTCTGTGCATCAACAAGAGGAGTCCATCTTCGAAATAGTATCGATCACTTCCCAAAGCACCAATTTATTTCTAATACCCAGTCCAAGTGTTCTTTCTGCTCAAATCTGATACTGAACCAACCTCTATCTAGAATCTTGATTTCAATAGGCCCCCAGGGGCTTCTCTCCACTTCATCGAAGACCACTCTGTTATATAATTTGCCAAATACTTCCTTCCCTGGACTCTGCCTACCAAAATGGTTTTGGTGGCCTCCATAACTTCGTCTATGTGTATGTCCACCTCAAGGACACAACTAGGGCATTCCTCTTTTCTTCTGATCGCCTTGATATTTTTTCTCTTTTCTCCCACAGGCTCCTTTCTCCTATCTTCCCCTCCTTCCACCTGTTTATTGGGTGCATCTGTGTCTTCTACCACAGGCGACCCAGGTCTCCTTGCTGCAGCTTCTCTAGAAACCCCCTTTTCCTGGCCCTTTGCAGAACCCTGCCCTAAAACAGGCCCATAATCCAGACTTTGTCTTAGTGCCTGGCCTCCTTCCACCAATATTTTAAGCTCTCCTTCTACAACTTCGTTTGACGAAACCCTAGATTGACTAAGGTTTTGAATCTCTTCCTGAACCGGACAAGGTTGAGCTTCTCCAGACGCAGGGGTCAAATTGACCACTTGATTTGCTAGAAAGAAAGGGAGATTTGATAAATTCAGGCCTTGAGTCAGGGGAGGGATTTGATACCAGAGGGTATCAGCCTTAGTACTTCCTCCAGAGAGATCAAGACCTTGCTGCCAATTTTCTAGTAGGGTTTTTTGACCCACCAAACCCTGCGAAGCGCGATTACCAACAATATCTTCTAGGTCGCTTGTGAAAGAAGGAAAGCATGGAATACCTGGTTCCGACGCGAAATAAGTGGGGAGTAGAAATAGTTGCTGAGAGCTTCCACCGTCTCCAACCCTAAGGTTTTGCGGCAGGGCATGTGCGGAGGAAACCCCAACCCTCCACCTCCCGCTTAAGGTACTTTGAAAAGTCTCTTCCAACAGTGACGCTCTGTTTAAAAACCCATGCAGACCTCCTTCCTTACTCAGACCCTGAGATTTCTTTGCAACTTTCGGGAAGAAATGATCCAATTTTTTTGCAGGTACCTCATTCCCCCAGCAGGTAAGCAAATATTCAGGCGGAGGTTTGACGTCCACGTACTCGCTATCAAACCCCATTTTTGTCGTCGGGCTATCTCCTTAAACCAACACCACGGAAGCAGAAAGTTCGCGCCTATTCTGAAACCCTAACCACGAAACGCCGTAATGCAAGAAAAAACAAATGTTTACCACTAACCTCCATCGTGAGCCTAGTTAGAATGAAACGACCTTCCCTCTCCAGACCGTGCACCTCGTGGCCAAACGTGGGAGCCCCAGGTGTGATCTGTGTTGTGACAGTACTAAAGGCCTGTCACATCGACTGCGAGTGCCCGTAATGGCAAAGGGTGCCGCTAAAAAACTGCAGGCCCTTAGGGTTTTCACCATCATCCTGCATCCGTACTTCTCCACAGATCGCTAAATTTTTTCCACTACTTCCTACAAACATTTTTCCCCCAAATGATTCTCGACACGTTCCAACCATTCCAACTGTGTTATCTGAGAAATAAGTCATCTAAAAGTTTGTACATATTACAAGACTAATCAAAGTCAATTCAAAATTATGAATCCTATTATTATAGGACCCTAACACAAGCTGCCTAATCTAGTTTTTAGGTTTCTTTGCATTACTTTCACCATTATACATGGGTAGATCAAAATTGACATCTAACTTAAAGAAAGGTTTATTAGATGCATTTCCTGAATTCCTATGATGATGGTGAGAATAGGAGGAAGAAATTTCACTCGTTGGAGGATAAAGAGGTGGATCTCCTCCATTATCTCCATGCCCTGAACCTTGTCCTTCTGAATCATTCTCCCCTGATTTCTCTAGTTTCTCAAGTCTATGGAACAACTTCTCGACCCAATCTTCCATGGTGTAGAAGGTCTTGCAGAAGTTTTTATCCTCCTCATTTCGAACATCGTCATCCATGTTTCTTCTTCAATGTGCACATCCCGCTTCAGGATCAAAATACTTTAGTGTCCCTTTGCCTCTTCGTAGCCTATTTTTAGTTAGCATACAAACATGAAATTCACATCTAAAAACACCTACTCTGATACCACTTGATCCAAAATATTTTTCTTTGAGATGTGTTAAAGAATTACATGTAAAATTGCATCTTAACCATGAAAATTTAAAGGCATAAACATAAGAAGAGATAAGCACATAAAATAATGCAAGAAGACACGTAATTTATATCAGAGTTCATCCAGGAGGGACTACGTCTCCGGGCCCTGCTCAATCAGTGGGGAGGCCCTTTCTCATTAAGTGGAAATAAAAATGAAAGTACAAGCATAAATGAAAAATTACAGCCTTATACCTCCATAGTTGAAAGTTCCCAAAAATTGGAGACCTTTGATGAAGAAATGGACGACACCATTGGATTCGTGGTGCTGAGAGGTGCAAAATCCATATAAAATGTGCCTGATGCTGACAAAGTGAAAATATGGTCCCTCTAGAAATGGCTCAGATCATGGTTCCACCCCCTCCTGCAAAACGCTCATGGTTCCACTTCGTCTCGTACTCTGTTCCGCTCCTGGATTGCTTGGGCATACTTATGAAATGCAGGTTTATATATTAAAAAGGTGGGCGGACTCCCCAAGGAGTCCGCTGGTGGATTTGGTTGAGATCTTGAATGTAAGGGAGGGGGTTGGGTGGTCAAACCCCGCTCCCTCTGTAATAAGGCTGAGTCCATTTTTTCATACCCCACGCATTTCCTTTTTAAAACCTCGACGCATTGAAGATAATATTGGAAGGGGGGCCGGACTCGCATTGGGCCGCCCGCCCCTTAACTCCCGCCGTCGTCGTATAGGTGGAGTGTGGGTTGGGTTGGGTAGTGGGGTTGACAACCCTCGCCAACCCATATATATATATATATATATATATATATATATATATATATATATATATATATATATATATATATATATATATATATATATATATATATATATATATGGTTGTCATGTGGTGTGGGGGCAGCGGGGTCATGGCCGACGACCCCCCTTATTTTAATTTAATTTTGTTGTGACTGTTGGATGGGGAGGGCGGGGGTTGTCATGTGGTGTGGGGGCAGCGGGGTCATGAACGACGACCCCCCTTATTTTAATTTAATTTTGTTGTGATTTTTGGATGGGGAGGGTGGGGGTCATGGCCCGCCCTCCAAATATATATATAAATAAATAAATAAATAAATAAATATATAAATAAATAAATAAATATATATATATATATATATATATATATATATATATATATATATATATATATATATATATATATATATATATATATATATATATATATATATATATATTGATTTTATAACTGAACTGCACCTTATTTAAAAATCTGGAGTTTGACTAAAGGGGTGCTTTTAACCACCCCACAATTTCGCCAGGAATCCAGCCAGAGTTGGCCAGAATCCGGTGGCTGGGTTTCTGCAAATTTGTTGCCTCAAGCTGCCACATCACCAAGTTAACCCTCAAACTTTGACTGCTCCTAAATCCTTCATACCGACTCAGAATTGAGTGACGTCTACGTTGTTGGAATCAGAAAGACAAGATATTTAACTTGGCACTAAGTTTTCCATATTTTAGACACTTTTATTTTTGAACTATTGTACTTAAGCTACTTGTACTTGGACCTGTATGATCCACCTGGATCAGGACTCTTTTCCTCTAGGGTTCCAACCCATGGTTTCAATTTTTCAAGATAGATTCAACGGTTCTTCAAGGCTTCCAATATATTATGAAACCATCCCTGACAATATATTCACCTTCAATGATTCCCTCAATTGATCTTCAAAGCACTTAGATGATAAGTGACAAATTTTTATTGTCATGAAGGTCTCTCCGCGGCTCTTCATGTTGTTGGGTATGCGTTATATTCTTTCCACGACTAGAATCACGCACTATACGTTGCGGCAAGTGCAACAGGGGGGTCATAGGGGGGGCGGCAGAACCCCGGGAAATTTGTTTTGGTGTGCAGACCCACTCATAGGTGGACCCACCCTTGGTTTTTTGCATGAGTTTTCACATGGTTTTTGGGGACGATGGTTTTTGGCCCCTGGTATTTTGTAGATCTAGTGAAGGGAAATACAGTTATGTTCTAATCCAGGGTTAACAGATTTGGTTTTATGTATGCTTCGACATGTATATATATGTGTTGTAACACTAAAAGGAATATAATGAAAAATCAAGCTGGTCGTCCCGATTTGGGATCCAGGGGAAAATCTCTGTGTTTATCTGTTTTATGTTTTATGCTCTCGCTATTGTTTATTTTCTGTTTTAAGACTCGTTTGTAGATAATTTTTGTAGAGGATTAAAACCTACATTTGGTATCGGAGCTGTTTCAGCTTCAAGGGGACGCTTTTGCTGCTGAGGGGTTTTTTGCTCAGGCCTGTGGTAGACCCTGTTCAGTGGGAGATCTGCGAGATCGATTCTTGCGGTGAAATAAGATGGCAAACAATGGAAAGTTATAGATTGAGAAATTTAATGGTTAAAGTTTTGAGTTGTGGAAGCTCAAAATGGAGGATCTGCTGGTGGATAAAGACCAGTGGATCGCAGTAGATCTAGGGACTAAACCAACGACAATGTTAGATGAAGACTGGAAAAAGTTGGATCGGAAGACAAAGAGCACAATACGGTTGTATGTCTCATATTCATTATTGTTGAATGTATCTGGGGAAGCTACGGCGAAGAATTTGTGGGACAAACTTGGGACTTTGTACCAATCTAAGTCTCTGGTGAATAAATTGTTCCTGCAGAAAAAGCTGTATAACCTGAGGATGAAGGATGGAGACTTGGTGACAGAGAATCTAAATGCCTTCAATACTGTGGCAAGTCAGTTGTCATCTTTTGATATTAAAATCTCAGATGTAGGTAAGTGCATCAGTTTGTTGTGTTCTCTACCAGACTCGTGGGACAATATGGTTATTGCAATAGGTAGCAATACATCTAACCTGAATTTTGATGAAATTGTCTCAGCCTTGTTGTCTGAGGAAATGAGATGGAGAAATATGGAGGGTCAGAATGGAGATGCCTTATATGTACGAGGAAGGTCCCAGAACAGAAACAAGAATAAGGTTTCGAGTGGGAGATCTAAATCTAGAGGGAGATCTAAATATCCTGGAAAGTTTGTAAAGGTGTGTTGGAAATGCGGAAAGGAAGGGCACTACAAAAATGATTGCAAATATAAAGCTCCTGAGAAAGGAAAGGGATCTGATGATGCTCCTTCTGTAGAAGCAAAAACCACCTCAGATGAAGGTGGGGATGTGTATTTGTCTTCTTCTTCAAATACACATGTAGATCATGAGTCATGGTTGATTGACTCGGGTGCATCCTTTCACTTCACTCCCCATAGGGATTGGTTCTGCGAGTATGAGAAATATGATGGCGGTGATGTCTTCTTAGGTGATGATAGGAAGGCCATAATCGTCGGACATGGAAAAGTCAAGCAGAAGCTACAAGGTGGAAGGATTAGAACACTTCTTGGTGTTCTGCACATTCTTGCATTCGCTAAAAATCTGAATTCTGTAAGCAAGATGGATGATGCAGGTGTAAAAACAGTGTTCAAGAAAGATACCTGTAAGATGGTTCGCGGAGCACTGGTATTAATGTAGGGAGTTTAGATTGGAACTCTGTACAAGCTTTAGGGTAACACTGTTATTGATGGGTGCAACAGTTATGTGGTTCCTGAAGGTGGAGCGGAAAGTCTACCGGTCTCTGGGGAAAAGACCATGCTATGACATCAAAGGCTTGGACATATTGGAGAGAAGGGCCTTCAGATACTACATGGAAATGGTATGATAGAAGGTATATCTAATTGCTCTCTGGATTTCTATTTTTGTGAACATTGTGTATATGGGAAGCAGAATCGGGTGGGTTTTCCTTCTGGTGCTAAGAGGGCGAACAAGATTGTTACACCTTTAGTTAAACTGAGAGGGGGGGGGGGTGAATCAGTTTAACACATTCCTGAGCCTTTTAAAACTTTTCATTAAACTTATTTATACCTTCATTTCATATCCAATTTAATATATGATTAATCTTAGAATGTAAGCAACAAGCATTAATATAATATAACAGTAGACTTAAATTGAGAGCAACAGGTATTAAGTAGATGATATACTTCAGATCAACACATAAATATCATGCACAGAGACACCAGCTATGAGTGGAAACCCATAAAGGGAGAAAACCACATCTTATTATTGTTGTGATGCAAAGGCAAGCTCCAAATCCTAACCACTGTTTTTCTGCAAGCACCAACCTACAGGAGGCTCCAACCTCAATTCTGCAAGCTACAACTTGCAAGGAAGCACCAACTCCCTTCAGTTTTCTGCAAGCACCAACCTACAGGAGGCTACAACCTCAGTCAGCTACAACTGACAGCTATCAAGCTGCAACTTGATAGGGAAGCTCCAACTTCCTCCGTTTATCAAACTGAATGTTTGCTAATTTACTCCAGATATCAGCTCTATTCTGTATCTGCTCTTCTTCTCTTAATCTTCTCTGCTTTATTCTTCTATATTCTGCATTCTCTATTTTTTTTTTTGAGCTTATTAAATTGATATTATATATAGAAATTCTCACATGACTGTTTGTATTTCACAAGGAATTTGGAGTGAACAGTCATGACTCTTTGGCTTCTGTCTTCTTATTCCTTTTTCCAACTCATTTTTAAAATTACTACAATATGTACAAATTTCCATGCTACAGTGGGATTTTGTCTTTTCCTTAGGATACTTGCCTTTGCATCACACACAATAAAAATAATTACAACATTTACATTCACATTTTAATTACACATTTCAATTTCACTCAGCTCCTTTTTTGGATTTTGGCTTTACTGGATTTGTCTTTTTCTGCTGTTGTTAAGAACCTATTCTACATACACTTTGTTCACTGTCATCTGCATATTCCCTATTTTCTGTGCTTATTCACCTGTCCAACTCATTCCTGTACATATTCCTGTTCACCGAACTTTCATCTCTGCATGCTTTCCTCTTCTTTTCCTTTTCCATAATTGCATTCAAGTTTCATGCCCAATCATTTCCCAAGTCCGGACAATCTCACA
The DNA here is from genome assembly GCA_034641835.2 of Pinus albicaulis. NCBI lineage: Eukaryota > Viridiplantae > Streptophyta > Pinopsida > Pinales > Pinaceae > Pinus > Pinus albicaulis. The sequence goes on along the minus strand of CM076583.1, from coordinate 180,283,068 downwards.
ATCTCTGCTTTTTTCTACGCTAGCAGTTTCAATTAAATTTAAATTTGAGAGTGTTAATATCTCAAATCTCTGAGATTTTAGATATTAATCCTCAGTCCCTTATGTTATGCACTCTATATCAATGCATATATTCCTCACTATAGTTAGCAGTAGAGCCGCAACCCAACGTTATGCCAGACCATACCTTGATTATTATGCGCTTGTGTATAACTCAACGACGTCATATGAATATTCACACAACATTTGAATGTTTCCATATATGCACATTCGCTCATACATATATACTGACTTTAATAAAAGGTTAACCGTCGCTTATATATATCATCGCATATAATCCCAACTTTGGATTAAACCCATAAACCTTAATACATGTTTGATTGGGCCCCACACATGCAATCAATAACCAATCAATCGCATGCACCGCACCTTTGTTAATTCACGCGCCCATCCGACGATCGTTACCATGATCCCTTACCTCATGCAATCCAACAGATTTCGCTCGACCAACATGCGCGAATGATAATGAGCGAAGGACGAAATTTAACGGGCGGTTTTCCAACCTCGCCTATGCCACGTGTCAACAATCCTGTGGATTCGCTGCCCAACCAAATATTACCACTTACTCGCCTAAAGCGGTGCGAAGAGGGGCAACCCACCTTGTAAACCCACTCGCGGTTTTGCTACAGTGATTGACCGCAGTTGTACATCTGGTTTGCGCTCTCCTGTGTATATTCTCGTTTATTAACTCCGGGTTTAATCTCCGGTTGAGGAATTCAATTAACACGAACAAAAAAATGTATTTCTTTCTATAAAGTGGGAATTCTCTTATCATAAAACAGAGTTAAGTGACCACGGTTTCACGCAGGGTTCTTCTATGAGGGGGGTTAAATGCACAGGGATTATTCGAATGAATTTACGACTATGGTTCCGCTCCATTATAAGTGGCCTTGGTCTCTGGCATTTCAACACGGTCCTGCCATATATATAACGCACAGTTCTACCATAAATACAACCTCCATGTAAATCGAATACAAGTGCTCTGCTAAAAAATGGGGATAATTTCAAACATAATTCAAAAAGTGAATGCCAACTGATTCAAAGCATATCCAATCTCATTGCATTACACTGCACATTTGAATATAAAGCCCGGAATGTTATGTGTAACACCCGGCTGTATAAAAGGTTCTCAGAATTTATATATATATATACATATTCTTGGAATAACAGTTGTGGCTCTGCCTCTGCCTCTACTGCTGTGATAACGGCTCTGTCTCCGTATTTGCTTCCTCTGCCTCTGCCTTTCTCCTTTATATTCATTTCCTCTTTGCTGCCTCCATTGTCTGTCTTTGTCTCCTTGTAACTATTCCTGTCTCTGCATCTGCTACCTCCTTTGCCATCAATGACAACATTTCCAGCAGTCTCCCCCTTTGGCATTGATGGCAATAAATTTTCTCTGTTTTCCTGCTCTTTCTCTTGTTGTTTGCTCTTCCTCCCCCTTTGACATAAATGGCAAAGGGTTGGTTTTTGCATTTCCTCTTTCTGAGTTATGTTTAGGCCTTCTTCTGCTGACTTTATACCATTGTGCTCCATAGTGATGTATAAGACTTGTTGAGAGAACACTTTGAGGATTATCGAATTTGAATATATACTATAAATTGATACAGTTCTTTCACTTGTATAGAGCTAAAGGTGAGAATAATGATAATTCATAGAATACATTGTATCAACTTTATCTGGTCTGAGATGTATGATTGGATTCAACAATTAAAATGCTGAGAGGCTTCAAATGATAATCACTACTCGTCTTTTATGTTTCAGATTCTTAATATAATGTTTCAGAGCACAATACTGATCCTTTTGCTCTGTAATTGACCTTTTGATGCTTTAATAATTTAGATAGCTCTAGGATAAAAACTTGGTGTTCTTTTGCCTTAATCCTTTGATCCCGAGGACCTGATTCATGCTTTCCTTGCTGACTGTTCTCCTCTGAAATTGTGTTTTCTCTTTATATCAGAGAGTAGCATCTGCAGATACTACCCCTAGTTTATTTCTCAAATATTGAAATGGTTCTCTAGCAAGAGGTTTGGTAAATATATCTGTTGTCTGTTCTTTTTTTGGTACATATTCCAGCTTTACTATCTTCTGAGCCACTTGTTCTCGGAGGAAATGATACTTGATTGGAATATGTTTAGTTTTTGAGTGAAGTACATGATTTTTAGATATACTTATAGCACTTGTATTATCACATTTGATTGAAATAGGTTCATCAATGCTTACCTTCATGTCTTGAAGAGTTTGCTTCATCCACATGACTTTTGTACAACATGCTGCTACTGCTATATATTCTGCTTCAGCTGTAGACAGAGAGATGGATGTTTGTTTCTTGCTTAACCATGCCACCAGACTTTCTCCTAGATAGAAAGCACCTCCACTTGTACTTTTCCTGTCATCAACACAACTGGCCCAATCTACATCTGTGTATGTTGTTAAAGTGAAGCTTTTGCCTTTAGGATACCAAAGTCCATACTGTGTTGTTCCTTGTAGATATCTGAGTATTCTTTTTACTGCCAGAAGATGGTTTTGTTTAGGTGTTGCTTGATATCTTGCCACTAGTCCTACTGCTAGCATGATGTCTGGTCTTGAAGCTGTCAAGTACAGCAGGCTTCCTATCATGGATCTGTAGAGTTTTTGATCTACATCTGCAGACCTATCATCAACACACAGCTTGCATCCCGTGATCATGGGGGTTGTCATTGGTTTGCAGTCCTCCATTTTGAATTTTTCCAGCATTTCTTTTAAGTATTTTTCTTGAGAAATGAATGTGCCTGTGTTCTTTTGCTGAATTTGCAGTCCCAAGTAGAAACTGAGTTCTCCAATCATAGACATTTCAAACTCTGTTTTCATCTCATCAGCAAACCCTTTTGCTAGTTCATCTTTGTTGCTTCCAAACATAATGTCATCAACATACACTACAACAATCAGAAGTTCATTTTCATGGGCTTTTATGTATAGATTGTTGTCTACTCCACCTCTCTTAAAACCCTGTTTTTGCAAATATTTATCCAATCTTGAGTACCAAGCACGAGGAGCCTGTTTCAGTCCATATAGGGCCTTCTTCAGTCTGCATACATAGTCTTCTTTGTCTGTCAATGAGAAGCCTTCTGGTTGTTCCATGTATACTTCTTCTTCTAGATCTCCATTAAGAAAAGTAGACTTTACATCCATTTGATATACCTTGAAGTCTTGGTAGCATGCAAATGCCAGGAACATTCTGATAGCTTCCATTCTGGCTACAGGGGCAAATGTTTCTTCATAGTCAAGTCCTTCAATTTGTGAGTATCCTTTGCAGACCAGCCTGGCTTTATTCCTGATTACTTGTCCTTGCTCATTCATTTTGTTTTTGAATACCCATTTTGAACCAATGATATTCTTCTCAATTGGTCTAGGAACTAGTTCCCAGGTATTGTTCTTCTCAATTTGGTCTAATTCTTCATTCATTGCTTTTACCCAATACTTGTCCTTGCTGGCTTCTTCAAACTTCTTTAGCTCTATTTGTGATAACATTGCTATGTATACTTCTTCTGTCTATTCAGTTAGTTGCCTTCTTGTTTGCACTCCTACACTCTTGTCTCCTATGATTTGATCTTCTGGATGGTTCTTTTCAGTGTATCTTGAGGGGGTTTTTGAGTTCAATTCAACATTTTCTGATGTTTTGCTTGTTTCTTCATCATCTTGGTCCTCTTCTTCATGATTTTCAGGATGGTTGCTGCAATCTATATCTCTTGTCTTGTTTGGAAGTTCTTCATCAAATATTACATCAATACTTTCTACGATTTTTCGAAGAGTCTTGTTGTAGCATCTGTATCCTTTACTCTTGGATGCATATCCTAAGAGTATTCCTTCATCTTCTCTTGCATAAAACTTCCCCAGATTTTCATCATTATTCTTTATGTAGCACTTGTTGCCAAAGACTCTAAAGTGCTTGATTGATGCAGGTTTACCATGCCATAGCTCATAAGGTGTCTTATCACTGTTAGGTCTTAAATGAGCTTTGTTTAGAATATGTACTGCTGTGTGTACAGCTTCTGCCCAAAAGGTTTGAGTAATGTTACTCTCTTGCATCATAGCTCTGGCCATTTGTTGTACAGACCTGTTTTGTCTCTCTGATACTCCATTCTGCTGAGGTGTCCTTGCAATGGTAAATTGTTGCTTTATTCCATGTTCATTACATAGGTCTACAAAGTCATAATCTGTGAATTCTCATCCTCTATCTGATCTGATACATTTTATCTTGCATCCAGTTTGATTTTCTGCTAATGCTTTGAATGTCTTAAACTTTTCTAGTGCTTCTGATTTTTTCTTGAGAAAAGCAACCCATGTCATTATGGAGAAATCATCTATTATCAGCATGAAGTAGGATTCTCCACTTGGTGTCTTATTTCTAACAGGTCCACACAGGTCCATGTGCACAAGCTGGAGTGGTCTTCTTGTTGATAGCTCATCTTTAGATCTAAAGGATGTGCGAGTCTGTTTCCCCAATTGACAAGATTTGCATATGGTATTTGAAGGCCCTTTTATTTCTGGCATATCTCTGGCAGCTTTCTTCTTGCTCAGTTTGATGATATGGTTGAAGCTGAGATGTCCCAATCTCCTATGCCATAACCATGACTCCTCAAGTTTGCTAAGATGGCAGGCTTCATCCTCCTCTTTTACTATGTAAATATTACTCTCTGTTCGAACACCTTTGAGCAGAGTCTTTCCTATTGTGCTTGATCTGACTTCACAATCTTATGCTCTAAAGAGAACTTCACAGCCTTTGTCACACATCTGACTGACACTCAGTAAATTTTCTTTCAGCCCATCTACAAATAGTACATCTTGGGCCTTTCCTCTTCCATTATCTATGCTGACTGAGCATTTTCCCTTGATCTTACCTGATTTATCATTGCCAAAAGTAACATTGCCAGATTTCTTTTCATCAAGAGTTATAAACTTGCTTTTGTCTCCAGTCATATGTTTTGAGCAGCCACTGTCCAGGTACCACTGGCTTTTCAGGTCTTGAGCATTTAGGGCCAGGTCACATTTATTCTCCTTCTTTATCCATTGGAGGCATCCTTTTGTTTGGTATCTTTTGTGAGTTGATGAATCACATCCTTTCAGAGGACATTTGGAAGGAATATGTCCAGCTTGATTGCATTTGATCATAGTTTTTGCAGTATTGTGAGTATGAACAAAATTTCTTTGATTCATGAACCTCCTTGAGGTGTTGAACATCAATATTTGTCCATACTTTCTACATTCAATAATTTTATGACCAAATTCCTTACAATAGAAACAGTAACCATAGAAACTATTTGCATACCTGATGTAAGGTTGTCTTTTCCATTTGTTTGCTTGAGGTAGTATTTTCAATGTTTGCATCTTTTACTGGTTTGAATTACTCCTCCTTGTATGGAAATATGCAGCAATGTGTCCCAGATTGTGGCAGACATAACAGGTGGAATTCTTCATAGGAGGGAAGAATCTCCTTTGGTGGCTTCCGAATTTGACATATTCAGAGGCATATGATTCTTTTTCTGTTGTCTTAATATTTATTGCATTCTTTTTTACTAGAGGTTTCTTCTAATCTCTGTCTTTCTCCTTACATGTTTCTTCTTTTGTAGGAATTGCTTGAGCTGCTTCATCATTCTTCTTGGCTTTTACAAAAATAATCTCTCTGTCGGCCTTTTCTTTGCCTTTACTTGATTCTCCTTCATAGCCTATTCCAGTTTTTATCATGGGAGATCTTTGAGCACCCAGAATTTCATTCAACTTACTAGAGCTTGTTGTTTGAGAAGAATTTACGACCACTTTCCTTTGAGAATTTTCTAATTTCTTCCTGAGACATACTACTTATTCTTCCAACTTCTCTTGTTCTTGAGATTTCTCCTTGATTTGATTAAGTAACATGTCCTCTATCTTTTTGGCTTCTTCAAGCTTTATCTTTAGCTGCTTTAAGACTTCTGAATTTTGTTCTTCTCGTACATACTTGAGGAGAATGTCCTTTTGTTTTCTGCATTTCTGTTTGAGTCTGTCAATCTCTTCCAGAGCACTTCTTAGCTCCCCCTCAAGGTCGACTTCCCCTTCTTATTCTTCATCTTCTAGCAGGAGTCCTTCAAGTTATTCTATGGCCATCAACAAGAATTCGAAGGTTCCTTCTTCACTTGAGGGTTCATCTGAATCTTCAGATGTATTGCTGTCTTGTTGAGCGTAGAAGGATTTTCTGCTGAACTTCTTTCCTTTCTGCCAGTTCTTTGATTTATTTCTCTCTGACTCTTGAGGTTGATTCCTTACTTTCTTGTGAGGACACTTAGCAGCATAGTGTCCAACTTTTCCACAGTTGAAGCATTTAAAAGGAAGTTTACCTTTGTATTTACCTGATCCTCTATCCAATTTCTTGACAAATTTTGCCTCTTCTTCATCTGAGCAAGAGAATATGTCTCCTTATTCTTCTTTCTTCTTTTCTGATTTAAAAGCTGCCTCCCTCGTACTTGTATTCTTCTGTGGGAGCCTCATTTCATAGGCTATTAGATTTCCAAGTGGCTGGTTCATGGTCAAGGTCTCCCAATCAGCTGTTTCTTCTATTGTAGACACCTTTGGATTAAACCTGGATGGAAGAGATCTTAGAATCTTTTGCACAATTATACTTTCTGGCATTTTTTCTCCAAGAGATTTCATATTGTTAATAATTTCTGCAGCTTTTAGAAAGAAACTGGCAATGTCTTCATCATCATTCATTTTTAAGTTCTCAAACTGGGCTCTATAGACTTGAAGTTTGGTAGTCTTCACTTTCTTGTCTCCCTCATGTATGTTCTCAAGAGTATCCCATATATCTTTGGCAGTGTCTTTGTGCATTACTTTAATAAATTCTGCTTCACATAATCCATTCAGGATGGCATTCATGGCTTTTGCATTAGCCACAAAATCTTGTTTTGTTTCTTTTTCTGTGTCAGTTGCCTTTGGGGCATATCCTAATTCCACAGCAGCCCAGACTTCTATTCCTAGAGACATTATGTATGTCCTCATTTTGATTTTCCAGAAAGCATAATTTTCACTAGTGAAGAAAGGGGCTTTATTGGTTGAGCATCCTTCTTTACTAGCCATCTTGGGAACCTAGGATCTCCTTTCAGTTGTTAGACTTGAACAAAGGAACCTACTCTGATACCAATTTTTGCACCTTTAGTTAAACTGAGGGGGGGGGGGGGCGGTGAATCAGTTTAACACATTCCTGAGCCTTTTAAAACTTTTCATTAAACTTATTTATACCTTCATTTCATATCCAATTTCATATATGAGTAATCTTAGAATTTAAGTAGCAAGCATTAATATAATATAACAGTAGACTTAATATGAGAGCAGCAGGTATTAAGCAGATGGTATAATTTAGATCAACACATAAATATCATGCACAGAGACGCCAGCTATGAGTGGAAACCCATAAAGGGAGAAAACCACATCTTATTATTGTTGTGATGCAAAGGCAAGCTCCAACTCCTTCTAACCACTGTTTTTCTGCAGGCACCAACCTACAGGAGGCTCCAACCTCAATTCTGCAAGCTACAACTTGCAAGGAAGCACCAACTCCCTTCAATTTTCTGCAGGCACCAACCTGCAGGAGGTTTCAACCTTAGTCAGCTACAACTAACAGCTATCAAGATGCAACTTGATAGGAAAGCTCCAACTTCCTCAATTTATCAAACTGAATGTTTGCTGATTTACTCCAGATATCAGCTCTGTTCTGTATCTGCTCTTCTTCTCTTAATCTTCTCTGTTTTATTCTTCTATATTCTGAATTCTCTATATTTTCTCTCTCTTCTTTTTTTTGAGCTTATCAAATTGATATTATATATAGAAATTCTCACATGACTGTTTGTATTTCACAAGGAATTTGGAGTGAATAGTCATGACTCTTTGGCTTCTGTCTTCTTATTCCTTTTTCCAACTCATTTTTAGAATTACTACAATATGTACAAATTTCCATGCTACAGTGGGATTTTTCCTTTTCCTTAGGATACTTGCCTTTGCATCACACACAATAAAAATAATTACAACATTTACATTCACATTTTTAATTACACATTTCAATTTCACTCAGCTCCTTTTCTGGATTTTGGCTTTACTGGATTTGTCTTTTTTCTGCTGCTGTTAAGAATCTGTTCTGCATACACTTTGTTCACTGTCATCTGCATATTCCCTGTTTTTTGTGCTTATTCACCTGTCCAACTCAATCCTGTACATATTCCTGTTCACCGAACTTTCATCTCTGCATGCTTTCCTCTTCTTTTCCTTTTTCCATAATTGCATTCAAGTTTCATGCCCAATCATTTTCCCAATCCAGGCAATCTCACACTTCTCTTTAATTCCACGCTGGAAAATTCAATTAAATTTAAATATGAGAGTGCTAATATCTCAAATCTCTGAGATTTGAGATATTAATCCCGAGTCCCTTATGTTATGCGCTCTATATCAATGCATATATTCCTCACTATAGTTAGCAGTAGAGCCGCAACCCAACATTATGCCAGACCATACCTTGATTATTATGGGCTTGTGTATAACTCAACGACGTCATATGAATATTCACACAGCATTCGAATGTTGCCATATATGCACTTTCTCTCATACATATATACTGAATTTAATAAAAGGTTAACTGTCACTTATATATATCATCGCATATAATCCCAACTTTGGATTAAACCCATAGACCTTAATACATGTTTGATTGGGCCCCACACATGCAATCAATAACTAATCAATCACATGCACCACACCTTTTTTAATTCACGCGCCCATCCGACAGTCGTTACCACGATCCCTTACCTCATGCAATTCAATGGATTTCACTTGACCAACGTGCGCGAATGATAATGAGCGAAGGACGAACTTTAATGGGCGGTTTTCCAACCTCGCCTATGCCACATGTCAACAATCCTATGGATTCGCTGCCCAACCAAATATTACCGCTTACTCGCCTAAAGCAGTGCGAAGAGGGGCAACCCACCTTGTAAACCCGCTCGCGGTTTTGCTACAGTGATTGACCGCGGTTGTACATCTGGTTTGCGCTCTCCTGTGTATATTCTCGTTTATTAACTCCGGGTTTAATCTCTGGTTGAGGAATTCAATTAACACGAACAAAAAAATGTATTTCTTTCTATAAAGCGGGAATTCTATTATCATAAAACAGAGTTAAGTGACCACGGTTTCACGCAGGGTTCTTCTATGAGGGGGGTTAAATGCACAGGGATTATTCGAATGAATTTACGACTATGGTTCCGCTCCATTATAAGTGGCCTTGGTCTCTGGAATTTCAACACAGTCCTGCCATATATATAACGCACAGTTCTACCATAAATACAACCTCCATGTCAATCGAATACAAGTTCTCTGTTAAAAAATGGGGATAATTTCAAACATAATTCAAACAGTGAATACCAACTGATTCAAATCATATCCAATCTCATTGCATTCCACTGCACATTTGAATATAAAGCCCGGAATGTTATGTGTAACGCCCGGCTGTATAAAAGATTCTCGGAATTTATATATATATACATATTCTTGGAATAACAGCTGTAGCTCTGCCTCTACCGCTTCTGTCACTCTGCCTCTGCCTTTCTCCTTTATATTCATTTCCTCTTTGCTGCCTCCATTGTCTGTCTTTGTCTCCTTGTAACTGTTCCTGTCTCTGCATATACTACCTCCTTTGCCATCAATGACAACATTTCCAACAGATATTAGAGCTTGTGCATAGTGATGTGTTTGGACCTGTGTCAGTTCCATCACTAGGTAAGTCTGTGTACTATGTTTCATTCATAGATGACTTCTCAAGGAATACATGGATATATTTATTGAGGAAGAAATCTGAAGTCTTTGACAGAGTTAAAGAATTTAAGGCTCTGGTGGAAAACCAGACAGAGAATAAGATAAAGGTGTTGAGGACAGATAATGGTGGGGAGTTCGGCAAGAAGGAATTTGAAGAGTTCTGTAAGAAGTGTGGCATATCACGGTAGAATACTACTCCATACACACCTCAGAAAAACAGAGTTGTAGAAAGAATGAATAGAACGCTGATGGAAAAGGCAAGAATCATGCTCAGTGGTACCAGGTTAGGACAAGAATTCTGGGCAGAGGCAGTGGAGACTGCATGTTACTTGGTTAACAAATCACCTTCATCAACGTTGGAGGATAAGACTCCACATGAAGTATAAAATGGTAAGAAACCCTCTCTTTCACAACTGAGGGTATTTGGATGTGATGCATATATACATGTTCCAAAGGAGAAAAGGACCAAGTTGGATAATAAATCTGAAAGGTGCATATTTATTGGGTATAAGGATGGTTTAAAGGGTTACAAGCTTTGGAACCTGGAAACAAGGAAGGTTGTGTACAACTGAGATGTGGTCTTTAGAGAGGTGAAAGATGTTGTTAAACATGAAGTCCTACCAAAGGAACCTGAGAAGATAGAGTTTGAGCTAAAGGAGGATGAATCAGACTCTACAATAGAAGAAGATTCAGAAGAGGAAGAGCCACAAACTCCAGCCGTGAGAAGATTAGTTCGGGAAAGAAGACAACTAGAAGCAAGGAGGATCACTGTGTTTATTTTAAATTAATTGGTGACCATGTTATTTATTTGGTCTTATATATGGATGATATGTTGTTGATTGGAAATGACAAATAAATTATCCAAGATTTGAAGACCCAACTGTTCTCCAAATTCGACATGAAGGATCTTGGTGCTGCAAACTATATTTTGGGCATGGAAATTAAGAGAGATCGGGCAAAGAAGAAGCTCTGGTTAAACTAGAGGAAGTATGTCGATACTATATTGCAGAGGTTCAATGTGCAGGATAGTAAACCGGTGAATGTTCCTATTCTTGTAGGTATAAATCTGTCTGCAGAATAGTGAACAGTGTCCCAAGACACAAGAAGAAGAGGAGGATATGTCCCATGTTCCATATGCAGGTGAAATGAGTAGCCTGATGTATGCAATGGTCTGTACTAGACCAGACATTGCACATGCAGTGGAAGTATTGAGCAGGTTTATGTCAAACCCAGGGAAGGAACATCAGACAACAGTGAAGTGGGTTTTTAGATATTTGCGTGGCACTAGTGATTATGGCTTGTGCTACCAGGGAAGACCAGGATTGGAAAGAGTGTTGGACATTCGTGGTTTTGTTGATGCAGACTGGGCAGGAGATCTGGACCAAAGAAGATCTACAAGTGGGTATGTGTTTAGCCTATTTGGAGGCGCCGCCTGATGAGAAAAGAGAAATCAGAGGGTTCTTCAACTACAGAGGCAGAATACATGGTAGCCACTCATGCAAGCAAGGAAGCAGTTTGGTTGCAGAGATTGTGTTCAAGTATGGGGTTGGTGCAGCAAGCTATAAGGATACACCGTGATAGCCAAAGTGCAATTTTCTTGGCTAAGAACCCTGCTTATCGTTCAAAGAGCAAAGCACATGAGTACTAAATGCTCGTAGAGATACAGCGGAGAATAAAGAGTAAAAGGCTATTAAAATAATGACGAATAATGCTATACCAAGGAAAGTCAGAGGCACTCTGTCTTCAGTGGAAAGAATGGATGAAGCATGTTAATCAGACACATCAAGCTCTCCTTAGTGCAGCCCCCACAGTAAAAGAAAACAACAAGTGGGAAGAATGGCATGTTAAGATTCTTTCCATCAGACCATGAAGCTCAGAGATTACTGCCAACGCAGGCAGGATGAAGAACTGAAACTTTTTTGAAAAGTATCCACCTCCATAAAGTGACCCACCCATGGTTTTGTACATGAGTTTGCACATGGTTTTGGGGGACGATGGTTTTCAGCCCCTGGTATTTTGTAGATCCGGTCAAGGGAACTATGGTTATGTTCTAACCCAGAGTTAATGGATTGGGGTTTATGTATGCTTCAACATGTATAAATATGTGTTGTAACACTAAAAGGAATATAATGAAAAATCAAGCTGGTCGTCTTGATTTGGGATCCAGGGGAAAATCTCTGTGTTTATCTGTTTTATGTTTTATGCTCTCGCTATCGTTTATTTTATGTTTTAAGTCTCATTTGTAGATAATTTCTGTACAGGTTTAAACCTACACATGTTTCCAAAAAAACATTATCCAAGGTCACCTCATGAGGAATTCAACAATGCATCATGATCTCCAATAATGTCTCCAAGATCAGCTAAAGCATCTCAGCAAGATGTCTTCAATATCAACTCCAAAGTATCATCAATAAGCTGAAAAATAGATCTTCAAAATCACTGCTCCTTCAAGAGTACTTCAACCTTGTTTAAACCCAAGGTGTGCTCCACTATAGTTCCTCAACAAGGTTCTTCAAATTTAGTCACAATATTGTCTTCACACAAGCCTCAATTTATGATTCTAATTCCCTTCAATAGCGCACTAGTGTAGACAAGGATGTTTCAAAATTTTTTTCTCCATGCCTTATCAGGGCTTCAAAAAATATTTAAAGATGCCTCACTTCAGTTGTCTTAAGCATCTCCAATAGAATTTAATAAATCTATCACTATATTCCTCCAATAGTTGCTCAATCAGGGCCTTCTAGATAGCCCTTCAACGTGTGATCAAGATTTATCAAGGTGGTCTCCAAAGACTATTCAGAACTCTTCATAGGATGCTTCAAGATGATAAAATTCAATATACATCAATTTAATAGATTTCTCTCAAGAAATACAAAAATTAACACAATCCAAAATACTTCAAATGATGTATTGAGTTCTTTTTATAATCTGAGTTGCTACAGGTGAAGGTTTTTGCACTGTCACAGATCCGGGCTGAGGGAGACCTGGGTTACAAAAAGTAGACTTGTTTGAGCTTTTCAGTAAGTCAATAACTGATTTCTTCACAATAAATTGATCACAAGAATTTAGGGTTGAGACAGGGCTTGTAGTACTTAGACTCGATCCTTCTCTCCTGATAAATAAACCGAGCTACAGATCTGAGATAAAGAGAGATATAAGCTTGTCACTGCCCACGAGCCTTCCAACTGTGTTTCCAGGGTGGTTTTTCTTAAGGTAATCTGAGGTGTCACCGAGCCTCCACAATTGACTGTAATCCTTGTAGCCTGAGCTGGTACAGGTGGAAATACTTTAGGTTTTAGGTAAGGACTACTATCATAATTCCAAACCTTAACTACCATAGGTATCACCTTTTATATGTCACTAATACGAAGTAAGGTAGCTTGATTTTAAAGAATAACCCAACATAAAATAGCAAAAAACAATAGACTTCTTATTCTACTCGGCCTTGTATCTCCATCTGTCTTCTTATCCGCCTTCTCTTTGAAATCTTTCACCAAGATGATGATGAGAAATGAGGTGTCTAACCTTATATTTATACAAATTTTGACCTTTAATGAATAGATACGTCACTTGGTGAGACATTTCAGCCTACACAAGTCGGCTTAGGTCGGCTACCATAAAAAATAAAATATTTCATAATTGAAAAATAAACGGTTTCTCTTGGTCAATGATGAGTTAGAGGGCGAGTAATATCTCGTTGGAAAGGGGAAAATGTCTTCTACGAGATGGTCCCATTTCATCCTTGACTCAGGTCATTTTTCCACCAATAAAATTATATTTTTGTGAACTGTCATCATTATTTTATCGATGGCAGCCTTTAGGATTTTATCATTATGATTTTGGCATTCAAGTTAAAGTCTCCTAATTTAAGGAATCATTCAACAAGGCTAGGGTGCCATTTTAATATGTCTTCATGGGAATATTTAATCAAGGCTAAGTCTTAGGGAACCCTATTTTCCAATCATTTATCCATGCATCATTATCACATAAGGACAAGGGTGTATTACATGCATGTACCATGGTAAGGGCTTCTTCATTCATCATTATGCATCATTGTATCATCCAAGATAGATCATGGGCATCTAGGGCTTCATTGTTCATGATCATCAGATCATTCAAGGTTGGTATATGCATCATGTGACTTGAATATGCACCATCTTCTTGCTTAAGGTTTTCTCCTAGGGTTTCGATGAGGTTAGGGAAACATCACAAGAATATTTTCCATCTCCAACAATGCCATATTGACATCAATGAAAACTTTGAACAACAATCTCCCCCTTTATCATTGATGCAAATATTCATTCCCTTTCAAAAATTTCTCCCTCTTTGACATCAATGGAAAATGGGGTGCCCAAGTAATCCCCCTATCAAGCTGCTTCATCATATTTTCTTCATCAATGATAGTTCTTCATGATATATATGTTTCTCCCCCCTGTCATGGTGCTCTTCTAATGAACTTTCTCCTCCTAAGCCTTTGCAATCCTTCATGGAAATGGATGAGGTAGATGATCAACCAACTCCCCCTTCCTGCATAGACTCCTCTAGCTCTTCATTTTTCTTAAGACAATAAATATTGCTACCTTGTGATCAAGTGGAACACATCTTCAACAATGGATGTGTAGAGAAGACATAATATCACGATTTTATTCAATGGAATTACTCTAGAGAGATGATTTATCAGGTGATGATTGTCTATGTGTAACTCATCAAGGGTTTCATAGGGCTCTTCACAGATAGCTTCTGCAATAATAGTCAAGAATCACGAGCTCCCCCTAACACTATGCATGGTATCACTTTTTTCTTGATAGAATTAAAACTTGGAATATCATATCTTCCAAAGATGTACTCATTAGATCAAAAACATGAGTTGATGCCTTGAGTGTTCAAGAGGCTTTCTGATCCAATTTGATTTCTTCTCCATACTTGTGTAACTTTATTCTATGGCTTGGTAGTCATGGTTTTAGTTTGTTTAGGGACCCAAGTCAATTTACAATCACGAGCCATATGTCCAATGTTATGAAAATTGAAGCACTCTATCTTGTTCATGAATGAGGAATAATGAATTCTTCTTGAAAACTTGCTTCTAGGGAGCTAATAGGGACATTATATTTCTCCTTGTGGTATGCCCTAAAATCCAATGCCATGTGCCCAAAATTTGTACAAGAGTAACAATAACCAAAAAGTATACTTTGGTACCTCGAGGATGGAGATTTCCTTGATATACTTTCAATGACATTATGTCTTAGGATTCTTTGATCAAATTTATTGCTTCTTGCCTTCTTAACACCATCTTCATATCTTCTTGGAGTAGGGTTTCTTCCAATGTCATATTGAATCTTCTCTGATGTAGGGGCATTAGACACTAGCCAGCAATGTAGGAGGTTTTGTCCACATGTTGTGGCTAGGAGGGTTTTAACCGTCGAGTTGTCACAGCTAGGTGTCACTACCTTAGATGATTATGTTATGAGATCGGTTAGAGTCATAAGAAGTCGAATAGCTTAGTTTTCTAGCTGTCATATTTCAGTTAATTGAATTATTATGGTTAGACTGTTGGTTTCTAGAACGGTCCTCTCAGAGGAACCGAAGAGTCATCAATCCATGTATATAATTGTAAAACCCTGAATGTATGAGGGGGATAGACGAGAAGAGAAGGAATAGAGGAATTCTGCAGTAACTCTGTGTATTTCAAATCACTTCCAATTAAATAGTTCTGTGCATTATCTCAGTATCGTGCCAATTTCTTAAGTGTGAAAAGATTGTCTAATTGAGAAGTGATGAACTCCTGCATGATTTCCCCTATCTCTGTTGATTTATTTCCAAATCCATTTGAATAATCCCTGTGCATAAAGAAAAAAACACCCTCGTGGCATGCTCTGTATAGAAAATCATGGTTAATATTGGTGACTTTTCCCGTATCAAAGAATAACCCTGTTTTATTGCATAGTTGCATCAAATTCTATCGAATAGACCGTATTGAAACCCGAAGTTAATCGATACAACGGAGCTCGAACCTTGACGGAACCGTGGTTTATTATTGTAGCAGGAAAACCGGAATGGATTTGCAAAGGCGGGTTTCCCCGTTCCGCACCACCTTTGGCACGGAGGCGGTATCACCGGAGTGTGGATCGATTCCATACAGGAATCGACACGTAGCAGATTTGACATCCAACGAAACCACCCTTTTCGTATATTTCGCGCGTTAACGACAGGATCGAAGTAGCCGAGCGGAATGAGTTCGAGCCGTTGATTCGAGAGGAGGTCATCGGACGGTCCTAGTTCGACAGAGATGCACGATATTTAGTCAGGTACAACGTCCACGTTGATTGGTCCACAGGATATAGGTGGGGCCGGATCTCCGTGTTATTCCAAATCCAGTTGTTTATAATTATTGAACTATTTATTCGGGTTATGAATCAAATATCAAAGGTTTATTGTAAAGTACAAAAGGTTGAAATAGTCATAAAAAGTCCGGGAACAGTTATATAAGGCCGAAGGCATAACCATTGATTATAGGGTTCAAATATATATATATACATGTATAATCCAGAAGATACAATTGGAAATTTGTTGTGAAATTATTTATTCGTCAATTTCTGTGAAATTGAAAAATAAAAATACAAAGGAAAAGTTAACAGAGCCACGTGGGATAACGAAAGGGGAATGCGACAGAGCCACGTCTCAGTAAACAAACTCTCCTTGGCGACTTCCAGTTTTGTGTGATTGCGTCATTTGTGGTATCAGAGCGGGAAGTTTGAGCTGTTTGCTGACATGGCAATCCGACTTGGTAGAGGTGCTGGTAGGAGGAGACCTGTAGCCAACGCAGAGGTGTTGGAGGTGTTGCAGAGGGTCGAGGCCAGAATGGATGCCGTGGAGCGAAGACAGACCAGAGATCCTGAAGACATCAGCGAACCTAAAACAGAAGCAACAGAAGAAATTGAAATTCCTCCTGACCTAAGGCTCCTCAGAACTATTCTGGGGTCTGTAGTTAAGCCCAGGATCGAAGTATCAAGCTATGCAGGAGGACTGAATCCAGAGGAGCTGGTGGACTGGATAAATGAACTAAACAAGTGTTTTGATTATGAAGAAATAAGTGAAGATAAAAGGGTCAAGTTTGCAGTGACAAAGCTGAAAGGACATGCTGCACTTTGGTGGGATGGAGTGCAGGCAGAAAGGAGGAGAGTTGGAAAGCAACCTATCAAGAGCTGGACCAGAATGATGGCTAAACTAAAAGGTAAATTCTTACCTAGTGATTATCAGCTGACATTATATAGACAAATGCAGAACCTGAGACAGAGGTTGCTGACAGTAAAAGAATACACAGAGGAATTCTACAGAGTGAGCATAAGAGTTGGGCAATTCCAAGATACACCAGAGAAGACTGCCAGATATGTGAGTGGTCTCAGACTGGAGATCCAAGATGAGATTGGTCTCTTGTCTCCTAAGACAGTGGAAGAGGCATACCAGATGGCCTTGAAAGCAGAGGAGAAACTCCTGAGGAAACAATCTGCCAAGAAGAGAGGTACTTTCCATGGGAAGGGAAGTCAGGGTGGTAGAGGAAAGCCTACACCCAGGGATGGAGCTAACAGTAGCTCACCTCAGAATGCATCTACAGAGGAGGATGCAAATGGCAGAAGGGGTTCTTACAGAGGAAGAGGAAGAGGAGGCAGAGACAGAGGCAGAGGCAGAGAGCTGAGGTGTTATAGGTGTCAAGGAGTGGGACACAAGAATTATGAATGCCCAGAGAATGTGGGTGCTGGTCCAAGGAATGCTGTTATTGCCCAGGTTGAAGAAGAAGTAGAAATTGAAGAAAAAGTTCTTCCAGAGAGGGGAGAGTCCTTGGTGGTTAATAAGGTCCTGTTGAAACAAACCAAAGAAGTCACTGAGCCTGCACAAAGGAAGACTTTGTTTAGGAGCATATGCAAAGTCCAATGGAAATGCTGCCAGCTAATCATTGATAGTGGCAGCACAGAAAATTTGGTTTCCACTGAGGTGATAGGAAAATTGAAGCTGAAGACTAGGGAGCACCCCACTCCCTACAGGGTGTCCTGGCTGCATAAGGGGCACCAGCTGGTTGTAAAAGAACAGTGTGAAATAGAGCTACAAATGGGCAATTACAAGGACAAGGTTTTGTGTGATGTAATGCCCATGGATGTGTGTCATATACTGTTGGGTAGACCTTGGCAGTTTGACAGAGCAACAGTGCATGATGGCAAGAAGAACACTTACAAGTTCTTCAAAGATGGGGTACATCATATATTGATTCCCATGGAAGAAGGAGAGCCATCTAGCAAAGTAATTGATCCAAAGACCTTGTTGCTAAGCAGGAAGGAATATCTGCAGCAGATAGAAGAAGAAGAGGTAAGCTTTGCTTTAGTTTGCAAACCAAAAGTAGTTCTTACTTCTACAAAGATTTCTGATTTACCAGTAGAGATACAAGAGATGTTAGACAATTACTGTGACATTGTTGTGGATGATCTACCTGATGAGCTGCCACCTGTGAGAAAGATCAGCCATCAGATAGATTTTATCCCTGGTTCGAATCTGCCAAATAAGGCAGCCTACAGAATGACTCCCAAGGAAAATGAAGAAATCAGGAGACAACTACAGGAGCTGGTGGACAAAGGACTGATCAGAGAAATTCTGAGTCCATGTGCAGTACCAGCAGTTTTGAGCCCAAAAAAAGATGGAGGCTGGAGGATGTGTACTGATGCCAGAGTAATTAACAAGATCACAATCAGGTACAGATTCCCTTTACCCAGAATTGAGGATTTGATGGACTGTTTGAGTGGTGCTAAATATTTTTCAAAGATAGATTTGAAAAGTGGATACCATCAGATTAGAATAAGAGAGGGTGATGAGTGGAAAACTGCCTTTAAAATAAATGAAGGACTGTATGAATGGATGGTAATGCCTTTTGGGTTATCCAATGCACCTAGCACTTTTATGAGACTTATGAATTAAGTATTGAAAGAGTTCATTGGTAAATTTGTGATAGTGTATTTGGATGATATATTAGTTTTCAGCAGAACTAAAGAGGAACATTTGAGGCATCTTAATCATGTCTTGAAGAAGATGCACCAAGAGAAACTGATGATAAATTTAAAGAAGTGCTCATTCATGAAGGAAGAGCTGGTGTATTTGGGTTTCGTTGTTTCTGCAGAAGGATTGAAGATGGACCCAGAAAAGGTTAAGGCAATTTTGGAGTGGCCTTCACCCAGGAATGTTTTTGAGGTAAGGAGTTTCCATGGACTTGCTAGCTTTTACAGGAAGTTTATAAGGAACTTTAGTAAGATTAATGCACCCATAATTGAGACAATAAAGAAGAGAAAACAACCATTTAAGTGGACTGTTGAAGCAGAGAGAAATTTTAAAATTTTGAAGCAAAAGATAACAGAGAAGCCTGTTTTAATTCTGCCTGATTTCACCAAACCATTTCAAGTAAAATGTGATGCCAGTGGGGAGGCCATTGGAGCTGTCTTGAGTCAGGATGATAGGCCTGTAGCCTATTTCAGTGAGAAGTTGAATGATACCAGGAGAAAGTATTCCTCTTATGAGAAGGAATTCTATGCAATTGTCCAAGCACTGAAGAAGTGGAGACATTATTTGATGTCCAGGGAGTTTGTATTGTATTCTGACAATCATGCTTTACAGTATATTGTACAGCAGCCCAAGTTGAAACATAAGCATGCTAAATGGGTTGAGTATCCCCAAAGTTTTAATTTTTTTTTGAAACATATAAGTGGTCAAGCCAATAAAGTAGCTGATGCTTTGAGTAGGAGACATTTGCTTGTTCAAGAGACTAATTTTGAAGTTGCAGGATTCAATTTTCTCAAAGAATTATATAAAACAGATCCAGATTTTAGAGAAGGATTTGAGGCATGTAGTAACCCTGTTTTGACAGATAGAAGTCAGTGGCTGGATTTTTTTCTGCAGGAAGACTTGTTATTCAGAAAGAACCAACTGTGTATACCAAAATGTTCCATGAGAGAAAATTTGATCAAAGAAAAACATAGTGGTGGACTTGCTGGACACTTTGGTACTGATAAGACTTATGAACAGCTGAGTCACTTTTATTTATGGCCCAGGATGAGAACAGAAGTGGATAATTTTGTGAAGAATTGCAAGATCTGTCAATATGCAAAAGGAAGGAGCCAGAATGTAGGATTGTATACTCCCTTACCTATTCCAGACAGGCCTTGGGACATGGTGAGTATGGATTTTTTCCTAGGGTTACCCAAGAATCAGAGAGGGAATGATATAGTCTTTGTTGTGGTGGATAGATTCTCCAAAATGGCACATTTTATTCCATGTTACAAAACTAGTGATGCCACCCATGTTGCTAACTTGTTTTTCAAAGAAGTTGTTAGATTGCATGGGTTGCCCAAGAGTATTGTTTCAGACAGAGACACCAGATTTGTGGGTCATTTTTGGAGGAAAATATGGAAGAAACTTGGCACTAAACTGAGTTTCAGCTCATCTTATCATCCCCAGAATGATGGACAGACTGAGGTTGTGAATAGAAGTCTGGGAAATTTGTTGAGGAGTCTTGCAGGAGAGCATCCCAAGCAGTGGGACCATATTTTTCCCCAAGAAGAATATGCATATAATGATTCACCAAACAGGAGCACAGGGCAGAGTCCATTTCATATTGTTTATGGAATGCATCCCAGAGGAATATCAGAGTTAAGAAATCTGGGAAGGGCAGAGCTGAGAAGTGCAGATGGTGAAGAATTTGCTTCAGAGATCTAGGCCATACATGAACAAGTGAAACAACAACTACAAGGCAGCAGCATCAAATACAAAAATAGAGTAGACTTGAGCAGAAAAGAAGTTCACTTTGAAGTAGGAGACTTGGTTTTGGCACACTTGAGAAAGGAGAGATTCCCAAAGAAGCAGTATAACAAATTGAAGTTCAAAAAGATTGGGCCATGCAAGATACTTAGGAAGTTTTCTGCAAATGCTTATGAGATTGAATTACCACCTGATGTTGGAATATCTCCCATTTTTAATGTTGCAGATTTGTACAAGTATGAGGATGATGGTGCAGAGGACAAGTCAGCAGACAGGGAACAAATTGAGTGGAAAGAACAGCTACCCACAACACAACCATTGCAACCAGAGAAGATATTAGATAAAAGACCATTCAGAAAGACCAGAGGACGAGAATACTATCAGTATTTGATCAAATGGAGGGATAAAACAGAGGAAGATGCCACTTGGATGACTGAAGAAATGTTGCAGAAGATAGGCAGATCAGTGGAGGAGCTCATGGACAGGAGCCCATGAAGAAAATTGCCCTCGGGAGTCTGATGCAAGGGCATTAGACACTAGCCAGCAATGTAGGAGGTTTTGTCCACATGTTGTGGCTAGGAGGGTTTTAACCGTCGAGTTGTCACAGCTAGGTGTCACTACCTTAGCTGATTATGTTATTAGATCGGTTAGAGTCATAAGAAGTCGAATAGCTTAGTTTTCTAGCTGTCATATTTCAGTTAATTGAATTATTATGGTTAGACTGTTGGTTTCTAGAATGGTCCTCTCAGAGGAACCGAAGAGTCATCAATCTATGTATATAATTGTAAAACCCCGAATGTATGAGGGGGATAGACGAGAAGAGAAAGAATAGAGGAATTCTGCAGTAACTCTGTGTATTTCAAATCGCTTCCAATTAAATAGTTCTGTGCATTATCTCAGTATCGTGCCAATTTCTTAAGTGTGAAAAGATTGTCTAATTGAGAAGTGATGAACTCCTGCATGATTTCCCCTATCTCTGTTGATTGATTTCCAAATCCATTTGAATAATCCCTGCGCATAAAGAAAAAAAAACCCTCGTGGCGTGCTCTGTATAGAAAATCATGGTTAATATTGGTGACTTTTCCCGTATGAAAGAATAACCCTGTTTTATTGCATAGTTGCATCAAATTCTATCGAATAGACCGTATTGAAACTCGGAGTTAATCGATAAAACAGAGCTCGAACCCCGACGGAACCGTGGTTATTACTGTAGTAGGAAAACCGGAACGGATTTGCAAAGGCGGGTTTCCCCGTTCCGCACCACCTTTGGCATGGAGGCGGTATAACCGGAGTGTGGAGCGATTCCATACAGGAATCGACACGTAGCAGATTTGACGTCCGATGAAACCACCCTTTTTGTATATTTCGTGCGTTAACGACAGGATCGAAGTCGCCGAGCGGAATGAGTTCGAGCCGTTGATTCGAGAGGAGGTCATCGGACGGTCCTAGTTCGACAGAGATGCACGATATTTAGTCAGGTACAACGCCCACGTTGATTGGTCCACAGGATATAGGTGGGGCCAGATCTCCGTGTTATTCCAAAGCCAGTTGTTTATAATTGTTGAACTATTTATTCGGGTTATGAATCAAATATCAAAGGTTTATTGTAAAGTACAAAAGGTTGAAATAGTCATAAAAAGTCCGGGAACAGTTATATAAGGCCGAAGGCATAACCATTGATTATAGGGTTCAGATATATATATATATATATATATACATGTATAATCCAGAAGATACAATTGGAAATTTGTTGTGAAATTATTTATTCGTCAATTTCTGTGAAATTGACAAATAAAAATACAAAGGAAAAGTTAACAGAGGCACGTGGGATAACGAAAGGGGAATGCGACAGAGCCATGTATCAGTAAACAAACTCTCCTTGGCGACTTCCAGTTTTGTGTGATTGCGTCATTCTCCTTTTTTTTTCTAGAATTGGGGGCATCAATATTTCTTCCAAGCTTCTCCACATCCTTATTGTTTGGATAATTAGGGTTTTCATCATTTCTTTTTGAGGGTTCACCTGCATAGCCAAGACCTGATTTATCAAGAGGATATCTTTGATGACTTATGATGTCATATAGGGTTTGAAAGCTCTTGAGACTCTTGTTCAGATGATCAACTTATTTCCTTAGGAGATCAATTTCTTCTTCATCTTCTTGCATTATTCATCCTTCTTTTCTATATGGTTCTCCATTTCTTGCTTCATTATCATTGCTTCACATGATTTGGCCTTAAGTGAGGTGATTTTTTATTTTAACTTGGAGATATATTCATTCTTTTCTTCAAGTTGGCATGTCATGGATTTATTTTTTCTGCTTCATCGAATTTTCCTTCTAGGAGAGTCAAAACTTCCATCACCCTTCCAGCTCCTTGTGCTTGTTTCTTTGATTCTTCTAGTTGATATTTAAGGGAGGATACCTCTTCCTTGTATTGACCAATTTTCATGTCAATTTTGTTTAAGTCCTCATGTCTTTGTTCAAGATGTCTTGAAAAAGTGTTTTCCTTTTTCTTTGCTTTATCCAATTGATTTGTCATGGATATGACTTCTTCATGATATTTTTTCTTATTTTGATGCAATTCATCCTTTAGCTTGGTGATCTCCTCATCTCTTTCTTGAATTTTAAGCTTAAAGAGATCAAATTCCTTCTTTGTCTTGTCTAAGTCACAGTCACCATCTTGTGCTTTCTTCTTGAGCTCCTCATTTTCCTTTTTCAAATTGCTTGTCTCTTCTAGGGCAACTACAAGCTTTATCTTAAAATATTCTATGAAGTATTCTTCATTTTCTTCATCTTCTAGGTCTTCTTTGGTATTTATGTCTTCTTTGTTATTTTCCGCTTCCTTAATGGGTTCTGTATTTCCTTCTTGATTTCCATCATATTCTTGACTAGAGGTCATGGTCAATGCTCCTTTTGAGAGAATATTTTGAAGTTTTTCCCACATATATTTCGCTGAAGAACATTTTTCCACTTTGGTTTTTATAGGATATGGTATCCCACTCAAGATTTCCTTCATTGCTCTTGCATTATATTCCTTGGATTATTCTTCCATCATGGTTTCAGTGATAACTGATTCCTATACTTCAAAACCTTGTGCCATTAATAAATTCTTCATTATTTCCTTCCATATTTCAAAGTTTCCATTGAACAATGGAGCTTTCCCAATTTGATTATCTTATGCTTTCATGGTTGAAGAAGAGACATCTTTAGAAGGATTGGAGGATTTATTCCTTGGATTTTCCATTTGTGTTCTAAGGATCTACCTTCAAGCTGTTAGGCTATGAGTGAAGGTACTGGCTATGATACCAATTGGTGGAAATACTGGGGGGGGGGTGAATAAATATTTATTTTCAATTGTTATTTTTACTAGTCATGATAACTTATAATTCGAACACAAAATTAAAAATGTAGAATAAATGATTTTATTAATTAGAAATAACAAGGACTTAAATCCTCTGATTTACAATAAATCAAGTACAATAATATTTAGGTCTCCAACCCTAGATGAAGACACCAATCTTCAATCCATCAGGCTCCAACCTGTGTTTTTCCAAGCACTGACTTGGACTTCACGAGAATCCAACCTCTAGGGCTCTAACCCTATCTTCCCAAGGCACCAACCTTGTCTCTACGAGGCTCCAACCTTTAGGGCTCTAACCCTATCACTGGTATAGGCTCCAACCTGATCTTCTTGAGGACTCCTATCCGCTAGGGCTCCAAACCATGGCTTCAATTTTTCAAGATAGATTCAATGGTTCTTCAAGGCTCCCATTATCTTCTGCAACCAACCTTGACAATATATTCACCTTCAACAATGCCCTCAATCTATCTTCAAGGCACTTAGATGATCAATGACAAATTTTTCTTCTAATGAAGGTGTCTCCGCAACTCTTCATGTTACCGAAAAAAAATTCCCCAAGGTCACCTCATGATGACATCAACAATGCATCATGATCTCCAATAATGTCTCCAAGATCAGCTAATGCTTCTCAACAAAATTTCTTCAATATAATCTCCAACATATCATCAATAAGCTTCAAAGAGATCTTCAAAATCACTGCTCCATTAAGAGTACTTCAACCTTGTTTAAACCCAAGGCCTGCTCCACTATAGTTCCTCAACAAGATTCTTCAAATTTGATCACAATATTATCTTCACACAAGTGTCAATTTATTCTTCTAATTCCCTTCAATAGTGCACCAATGTAGACAAGGATGCTTCAACAAGTATTTCTCCAGGCCTTATCAAGGCTTCAAAAGATATTTAAAGATGCTTCACTTCAATTCTCTTAAGAAAATCCAACAAACGTTAGTAAATCTATCACTAGATTCCTCCAATAGCTGGTCAATCAAGGCCTTCTAGATAGTTCTTCAATATGTGCTCAAGATTGATCAAGGTGGTCTCAAAATACTACTCAAAACCCTTCATGGGATGATTCAAGAGGATAAAATTTAGGATAGATCAGTTTAATAGATTTCTCTCAATAATTCAAAAAATTAACACAATCCAAAATCCTTCAAATGATATATTGAGTTCTTCATTTGAGTTGCTACAGGTGAATATTTTTGCAGTGTTACAAATCCAGGCCGAGGGAGATCTGGGCTAAACAAAGCAGGCTTGTCTGGGCTCTTAAATTGCTCAATATACTGAGTTCCTCACATGAAATTAATCACAATAATGTAGGGTTGAGACAGGGCTTGTAGCACTTAGATATGAACCTTCTTTCTTGATCAATAAACCGAACAATAGATCCGAGATAAAGAGAGATATGAGCTTGTCACTTCCCATGATCCTTCCAAAAATTTTGCCCAGGTGACTGTCCTTAAAGTAATATGAGGTTGCACTAAGCCTCCACAATTGACTGTAATCCTTGTAGCCCGAGCTTCTATAGGTGGACAGACTTCAGGTCCGAAGTAAGGACTGTTATCACAGGTCAGAACCTTAATTACCACATGTATGACCTTTTATATGTCACTAATC
The DNA here is from genome assembly GCA_034641835.2 of Pinus albicaulis. Taxonomy (NCBI): domain Eukaryota; kingdom Viridiplantae; phylum Streptophyta; class Pinopsida; order Pinales; family Pinaceae; genus Pinus; species Pinus albicaulis. The sequence goes on along the minus strand of CM076583.1, from coordinate 180,257,437 downwards.
TGAAGTAAGGTAGCTCGATTTTAAAGACTAACCCAATAGAAAATAGCCCAAACAATAGACTTCTTATTCTCCTTGGCGTTGTATCTCCCTCTGTCCTCTTGTCTGCCTTCTCTCTAAAATCTTTCACCGAGATGATGATGAGAAATGAGGTGTCTAACCTTATATTTATACACATTTTGACCTTTAACGAATAGACACGCCACTTGGTGAGACATGTGATTTGATTTGAATATGGGAAAACTTGTTATTTATATGCAAGCTCCCTCATCGGTATTAAAAATATGATTAGGATCGTCTCATCATAACCATTTGTGAAGGGGTTTATGTGTGTAGTTTCATGTGTATTTATGATCAAATTATGAGTTATTTAACAATTAAAAACTCATGTACAACAATTGAAATGAAGAAATATAACTCACAACAATCACATAACACAATGGATGATGATGGAGATCACCCCTCCTGAGATACATCCCGATGGACCTACTTTAACTACTTAGGCCCTCTTGGGATTATGGGTCAAAAGTCCGATTACAAGCACCAATATTTCTCCAATGGATTTTTTGATTGTACCTTGGCTTCAGAACACTCAAATACCCCAAAAATGACTATTCAATCACTGAACTTGATTCACAGCTCCTCTAGGCTTGACCTCCAACACTGGTGGCCATGGGCTTGTTTAATCTCCAAAGTGACAAAATAAAATTCATATGTGCTCCAACACCTCTATAAACTATACCACTGTGTTCAAAGCATCAAATACATCAAAAATTGACTATTCACTCACTTAAATTGGCCTTCAACAGATATGGGCATGGCCTTCAACAGATATGGGCATGGCCTTCCCTTCTGGTGGCCCTTAGCTTAATAATTATTCAACGTGCCAAAAACACCTGTAGATGAGCTCCATTGCCTCTGAAAGTTGTTCCAATGAATTTAGAGCATGCCAATCTACTAAGAATGACTATCCTTGAGCAAAAATTGGTCGAGAATTGACCAAGATAGGCCTCATTCAATTATGGCCTAGTAAACTGCCACTAAATCTCGCTAACTGCCAGTTAGGATCGCCAAATTTGGAACTACCTCCGAATTTAGTGGCTCCGCCACAAAAATATGCCACATAAACTGCAGTTTAATTAATAGTTAAGCGTGTTTAGGGGCGGTGGTTAGCGCTAATAGTGCAATTAGCCGTAGCTCTGCCCATGGTCGTGGCTTCGTGGTCACATGCATGAGGGGCTGGCCTCTTTTAACCTCTGTCGAAAACCTTCACATTAAAATACACTTCCACACATTCAATTTTAAATCCGACGTTTGTGGTGCAACGATAATAGTTAGTAGTGCTGAGGCATAGGTCACAGGTTCGAACCCCGACCTCGCCCCCTCCATGAACAATTTTGTTTGCCATAAACTAATCCGTTAAATATGCATGCTCCATATAAAATGTGTTAATGCTGAACCATATATGTATGCCTCCATTGTAAGAACTTTAATGCCCACCATTTAATTAACATGCCAACGTATATTTTAAAGAATGACTTTGGGTTTTAAATGAATTTGAAATATGGATTTTTAAATTATTAATAATTAAAGTTTGGAATTAATTATGATAATTATTATATATATATATATCATTTTTCAACTATATATATATATATAATAATCCGACTTTTAAAGGTAAAAATAATTCCAACACATCAATTCATCATGAACCCACATTCAACTTTGGAGGACATTGGGTTATTTTTACCTTCACAAACCAAACTGGAAAATACAATAGTGACCCTTGTCACAATCCCATTGGGCTAAAAATTGAAGAATATTCTCTGCATGCTGATTGGACTACCATGTCATCAACTGTATCTGTTCTACAATAATTTAAAAAAAAATTGCTTGTTCTGAACGACAATCAACAGACTATAACTCCTTCATCCGAACTCGGTTTTCAACAAAACGAGTTGCATTAGATTCCTTGTGACAGGCTGATCGATTTGAATCTATTTTGGTGCAATTCTGAGCACTTTCATTTTTGAGCTAATTTTTTCCCTCAATCTAGATTCTGATCACTCCTTCCCACTGACATGCTTTTGGACCTCCAAATGCTGGTTATCTCATGAGTGTTTAACACTCTTATGTTTCCCAAGTTCTATCATCTTGATTCTACTTGGATAAATCATTATGACAACCACTTTGGTTCATTAACATGCCTTGTCTTCCCTTGCAAATGGCTTGGCTCTTCAACCATTGTTCTGCTTTTGTTGTTGGCCGAATCCAACACTTGTTGGCTGCTTGATGATATAACATTTTTGTTGTACCAAAACGATTCCTCGATGCCTACCCACAGAGAATATTGTTCCTCCTTTGCACAATGAGTGTACTACAACAAATAGCTTCCAACATCAGTAAACATAAGAAAAGAAATGACCATTATTTTACCTCCACGGTTCCAAATTCCCCATAAGGAAGAATGCATTCACCATCTCCTTCTCTTTTTTACGTCAACACATAACATGGTATACAATGGCTGCAAACTTGTCTTTGACATCTTGTCATAACACACATGCAAGAAACATAACTTGATGACATATCCTCTTGCTCTTTAAAAATAACTAATTTCACATCATGTGAACATCGCCATGTACTCTCACATCTTGGTGTCAAAATTCATTGAACAAATACAAGTTGACAAAAAAATTCCTCTTCAAAACACTGATCCAAAGTCAAGTATAAGCATGTAAACACTTCGTCAATATCTCCTTTCCATATTTGGAGACAAAATCAACTCTTCCAAGTCAATATGACATGCATGCAACACACAATCAACACAAGTTGACATTCATGCATGTGAAAATGATCAACACTCTCAAGTTGACATTATACATGTTAAAAAATCAATTGACCAACACAAGTCAATTACTCATGCATGTTCCAACACAATGAAACCATCAAATTTCCACTGTTCATACGCACAAAATCTTATGCATGTATACAATTCTTCAACTCTCTCAAAAGTACAATCATAAGTAAAAGAAATCCATTCATATGTACATGTACTTAAAGCTGAAATGAACAAATTTTTCTGCAATAAAGTGAGTCACATACTCTACCTTCAATCACCTTCTTGGCATAAACATGCAACATGAATTCCATTGGCAAAAAAAGCATCAATAAAAAGACATGCAAAGTCTTAATTGGAAAATAAATGTAGCCATCACTTACCAAACTATTTCAATGACGCTTCCTTCAACTGCACATCATCATCATGTGAATCATCTTGACCCACATCGATTATGGAATCTTCTTTTCCATTCTTGCCATTCTCTTTCTCCACCTTTTTCAAATGTTGTGAATGACTTGCTGGATACAAAGTCCAACACTTGTCTATAAGATGACCTTGCTTATGGCAATGAGTGCAAAACAATTGCCTTTTCTTAATTTCAACATGGTTTTCTTTGTTCAAAGGACGTTTAGCTTTTTGCTTCCTTTGCTTTGGAAGTTTCCTGTGAATGGCTATCTTCTTCCAACACCTTGAAACATTATAGTTATTCAAACCACAAAAGGAACATGGAAATTTTCTCCAAATATTATGTGATAATTTGCCATGTTTATCATAATAAAAAACAACTTGATTAAAAGTAGATTTATACCTTGAACATTCACCTTTGTCGCTTTCTTGAGGAGGTGAATTTGATGAGGTGCTGGATCTCTTTGGAATATCAACAATGCATTCAATGATTGTAGATCTTTCAACATCCTCTTGTTTGCAATTCTCATTAGCTGCATGCTTATGAGCACCTTCTTGCAAAGTGGGTGTAAAAATTTTGCATTCCTCATGAACATAATATTTACAAGCTTGAGGTAATGCATATGAAATGAAATTCCTTTTTGGAACACCTTCATGTGCCTCCTTGGCTTTAGAGATTTCTCCATCATGTTGTCCATAACCAAGACCCAAATACTTAGGCCTTTCCTCAACCACAATTGGCTCAACTATTCCTTGTGCATGTTTTCCCAATCCTTTACCTTCATAGCCCATATTCATCAATAAGTTGGACCCTATTCCTCTAGTTTGTCTTTCAAAAAAACCTACACATTCATCTTGAGAGGAAATTGAAGATAAACTTGAATTGTTTACCTCTTCTTCAAGCACATGCTTGGCTAAGGCTTCCTTGGCATCATGGAGTTGAGTCTCCATCTCATGCATCCTTTCAAGGTTCTCATTTGCAGTATGGAGCTGAGTCTCCATGTCATGCAAATTTTCAAGAAGTTCTTGCTTCTCCTCCTTCATGGCAATCAACTGCTCTTGAATTTTACTGCTCTCCCTCTTATATTCATACTTCTCTTGCATCTTATTAATCATGATGTAGAGTTTCTGTAACATCTCTTTATCAAAGAGTTTTGCTAAGGAAGATGGATTAGAAACATCACTTAATGAAGCTACCATCACACATGCAATGCATATAAAGCTTCTTTACTGTGATTTGAAAATCTGAAGTCTCAATCTTGACCTTATCCTTCACACATAAACTTGGAAAACTATTAAATTATCCTTGCACAAATTAAACAACCAAAAGCTATAGAAGAAATATCTAACCTTGGATAAAATGAGCTAAAATTTTGCTCTGATACCAACCTAATCTGAATATGGGAAAACTTGTTATTTCTATGCAAACTACCTCATCAATATTAAAAATATGCTTAGGATCGTCTCATCATAATCATTTGTGAAAGGGGTTTATGCATGTAGTTTCATGATAAAATTATAAGTTATTTAACAATTAAAAACTCATGTACAAAAATTGAAATGTAGAAATATAACTCACAGTAATCACATAACACAATGAATGATGATGGAGTTCACCCCTCCTGGGCTACATCTCCATGGACCTGCTTTAACTAGCTAGGACCTCTTGGGATTATGAGTCAAAAGTATTATTACAAGCACAAGTATTTCTCCAATGGATTTTCTAACTGTATCATTGGCTTCAGAACACTCAAATACCCCAAAAATAACTATTCAATCACTGAATTTGGTTCACAACTCCTTTAGGCTTGACCTCCAACACTGGTGGCCATGGGCTTGTTTAATATCCAAAGTGAAAAAATCACCTTAATATGTGATTTAACGCCTCTATAGATGGTACCACTATGTTCATAGCATAAAATACATCAAAAATGGACTATTCACTCACTGAAATTGACCTTCAGCTGATCTGGGCACGATCTTCCCTCCTGGTGGCCCTAGGCTTCAAAATTCTTCAATGTGCCAAAAACACTTGTATATGAGCTACATTGCCTTTGCAAGCTATTCCAATGTATTCAGAGCATGCCAATCTGCTAAGAATTACTATCCTTGAGCAAAAATTGGTCAAAAATTGACTAAGATAGGCCTCATTCAATTTTGGCCTAGTACTCTGCCACTAAATCTGGCTAATTGCTAGTTAAGGGCGTTAAATCTGGAACTACCTCTGAATTTAGTGGCTCCGCCAAAAACTCTGCCACATTAACCTCAATTTAATTAACAGTTAAGCGTATTTAGGGGTGGTGGTTAGCACTAATAACGCTATTAGCCGTAGCTCCGCCCGTGGTCGTGGCTCCGTGGTCACATGCATGAGGGGCTAGCCCCACGGGGTTGGCCCCTTTTAACCTCCATTGAAAACCTTCACATTAAAATACAATTGTTAGCATTCAATATTAAATTTGACATTTGTGGTGCAACAGTAATGGTTGGTAGTTCTGGGGGGCGCTTATGGGGTCAAACCTCGACCTCACCCCCTCCATGCACATTTTTGTTTGCAATAAACTAATCCGTTGAATACGCATGCTCCATATAAAACGCGTTAATGTTGAACCATATACGTATGCCTCCATTGTAAAAAATTTAGTGCCCACCATTTAATTAACATGCCAACATGCCAATGTATATTTTAAACCATGACTTTGGGTTTTAAATGAATTTGAAATTTGGATTTGTAAATTATTAATAATTAAAGTTTGGAATTAATTATGATAATTATTTAATATATATATATATATATGACTTTTCAACCATATAATTTTTTTTAAATATAAATATAAGAATTCAATCTTTAAAAATAAAAATAATTCCAACACATCAATTCATCATGAACCCACATTCAACTTTGGAGGACAATGGGCGATTTTTACCTTCACAAACCAAACTGGCGAATCCAACAATGACACTTGTCACAGTCTTATTGGGCTAAAAACTAAAGAATATTCTCTGCACGCTGATTGGTCTTCCATGTCATCAATTATACTTGTTCTGCAATAATTTTTAAAAAAATTGTGTGTTCTAAATGATGATCAATATACCATAACTCCTTCATCCGAACTCAGTTTTCAACGAAACGAGTTGCGTTGGATTCCTTGCAACAGGACGATCGCTTTGAATCTAGTTTGGTGCAATTCTGAGCACTTTCATTTTTAAGCTAATTTTTGCCCCTAATCCAGATTTTGATCATCAACCTACAAAAGTCGGCTTAGGTCGACTAGCATAAAAAATAAAATATTTCATCATTGAAAAATAATTTTCTCTCGGTCTATGAGGAGTTAGAGGGCAAGTAACAACTCGTTGGAAAGGGGAAAATGTATTCTACAAGCTGGTTCCATTTTTATCCTTGACTAAGGTTATTTTTCCACCAATAAAATTATATTTTGTGAACTGTCATAATTATTTTATCTATGGTAGCCTTTAGGATTATATCATTATGATTTTGGCATTCAAGGTATAGAATCATTCTTTAAGGAAAAATTCAACAAGGTTAGGGCGCCATTTCAATTTTTCTTCATGGGAATCTTTAATCAAGGCTAAGGCTTAGAGAGTCATATTTTTCAATCATTTATCCATGCATCATTATCACATAATGACAAGGGTGTATTGCATGCATGTGCCTATAAGAGTTTTGTGGTAAGGGATTCCTCATTCATCATGGTGCATCATTAGATCATCCAAGATAGATCATGGACATCTACAGATTCAATGTTCATCATCATTAGATCATTAAAGATTGGTATATGCATCATGTGACTTGAATACACATCATCTTCATGCTTAGGGTTTGCATGAGGTTAGGGCAACATCACAAGAATATTTTCCATCTCCAACACTGCCATATTGAAATCAATGACAACTTTGACCAATAAGATCAACTGGGGAATCAAGGTAATTCCTTTCCCATTTAGAAATTATCAACAATGGTTGAAGCTTCCTTTAACAAAATATATTTTTCTTTGAGTTCCTTTTAGATGGCCATGAGAGAGGATGTTATATTTTGAAGAGTGATAATTTATTTATATAACCACTTCATGATATTTTCCAGTACATGATTCTCCTTCAGTGTTGCTACTCGGTAGTCATTTCATGGGAACTCAAAGTTGATAAAGTTTGTTTCTCTTTTTGAATCCTTTGATTCTTTTGTTGGAATTAACAAGATTAATTTTCAATTATTTAACTTTGTTCAATATGTTCTCAATGTTCTTCTCCATTTTAGCAGAGAATGAAGACCCAATGGAAGCTATTTCCATGGGTTTTTTCATAGTATCCATAATTATCTCTCTTTCTGTGGTCACCAAGATCATTTTGTGTAGTTATAGGCCTAAGCATACTTCTACCTTTCTTGAACAATTCTATTTGAGCCACAATTGAATCTAAAGATGGAAATATCAAGCACTTAATTTTCTTCTTTATCCAGAATTCCCATCTCTCCACATGGTAGATGTCCTCTAATGAATGGTTTAGAAGGCTCAACGTCCATAGGGGGCAATAGGACTTGCGCTTCTTTCTGAGCTTGTTCATTTTTTCTAATTTCTTCTTGTATGTGCTTTCCAACCAATTATTTTGAAAGTATTTCTTATAAAGATTATTTGTTGCTTCCTCTTTTTTACTCTTCTCTTCTTCTAACTATCTCTTGGCCTCTTCCTAATTCTTCGTTTCTTCGTTTCTTCCTCCTGTTTCAGCTAATCCTCTTCTTATTTCCTCTTTTCCTCCTCTTCCCATGTCTTAGCTTCTTGTTCAACTTTCAACCTTTTCTTCCTTTCATCCTTTATTGCCTCTTTATCCCTTTCCATTTTATAGGAAACTTTATTCTCTTTCGTATCTTTGCCTTAGGAGGATTTCCCGTTTGTGGGCTCAACAACAGTCATGGGTAAAGAATCACTAGCTCCTTTTTTCTATTCCTCCACAACAAGCGCACCATTGTAAAAATTCTTAACTTTTTCTTCTTCTTCATCTATACTTGGTGAGTATGATAATTTATACTCTATCTTCATACAGTAACATGCAACAATCCCCCTGGAATCATATACATGAAAACTCAATTTTCCAAACTTAAAGCATCCCAAATCATTGGCTTCTAACTCTGATTCTCTAAAAATTCCAACATAATAAATACCTACACATAATAAAAAAGCGGGCCATGGGGCCTCCTTTGCACGAACCAGCATACCTATAAGTCCTGTAGTAACATGGTATGCAAGTTCTGGAAAGATTGTTTTATTTGTAAAAAAAATAGGTAGCTGATGAGGAGGATTTCAAGCTTTGAATACCTTGATATATGTTGAGTCTTCCAGTGTGAACCAATCAATTATATCCTTCAATGCTGCCCTGAATTTGTTTAACATACATGGAGACTTTGTGTCGAAGAGTATGTGATATAAAGGTGAAAAAATTCTCAATGATTTGGTGGTACATGGTCCTATAGCTTTTGTCCCATAGGATCCTGCAATAAATGTGGATTGGTGGTATGTCTAGAGCTAAGGTCCACCTCCATACCAATGGCTCAAACTGACACCTTGCACATATGGAATCCAAAAAATATGATTCCATGTAAATTTCAAGCTGCTTTCGTGTTAGTGGCTTTTGGGCTTACTTTACATTTTCCATGATGGAGGTTGCTAAGATATCTTCCCAATTAAATACACTTCCTACTTGAGTACACGTATATTAATTGTACACAATCCTCTTTGAACACTTCCTCATCTGGCCTGCCATATAATCTACAAAAATTTGAAACTACCATTTGATATGCCTTTCTTAATAACTTGGTCTTGTATACCCCATCAGATTGATGCCATAACTTAATAATATCTTTCCACCAAGTCTTTAGGACATCCTTGATGGCTAAGAAAAAGTTTTCATACCACTTTGTCATAAGCGCTACTTCATAGCTCGGTAGTTTTTAATACTGAGCAATACATGAATTTGTGTGTGACATTATATATGCCCCATTTATTTCCCAGAAAATCATGTCTCTTGTGTCGATATACTTTATTATTCATTCAATTTTTCAGCACATGGAAGGATGGAAGGGTGTGCTGTTTATTTGTGCAACCAAGGGTTCCTTACATTTTGATACATTTCATTATATTCTTCATCTTCAAGGTATTACTTACGAGCAAATGCTTTATAGATTCTAGACCAAGACATTGGTATCAATTTACTGATATAGTAGGTCATGTACGCATAGATTGGAGTTGAGATTATTGAATTTTCCTTTTCTCCTTCTTCACTACCTTCAATGATCTCTTTTCCTGATGCTTTATTCATTAGGGCCATCTCTCCCGTCGATGATGAAATGTTGGGGTACTCCAAATCTACGGTACGTGACATCTAAAAAATATTCATGATAACAAATAATGTTATTTTAATGCGTTGCACAAATGATAACAAGTTAGTGAGTTGTTTCCGCAAAGGAATGTCACAATATATAGGGAATGGATGTGCCATAGCGACGTGGAAATAGATAGTAGCATAAGGAGACGAAGTAGGGCGTGATAAAAGGACCGTGCCACTGCATAAGGGACATGGCATCGACAATGTTGGAATATGTAGTGGTTATGAGGATGTACAAGACCATTTCTGAAGGAATAAGAGCAGTCTAATGTATTACGATCATCCACAATTAGTATGTATTTCTAGTTGTGAATATACACACAATCTAATATAGTATGTCCTTGAAATTATAAATAATGGTTTTGTGAAAATTCTATGAGACTTGATGTATGTTTTTGATATACCTACTGAAGGTTCTAGATTAATCCTTCTTTTAATCCAAATCTTTATCTTATAACATAAATGAAAGATGCTGTCATATTCTCATTGTCTCCTCTCCATCAATAGATAAAATTTCAAATATTAGCTAGTGTAGCTAATAAATTAAATTGATGATAAGGCATCAATCCATAATAAATATAATGATACATCTCACATTACTAAAATTAAAAATATCATAAAAATTAATAAATCATAAGTGTATTATGATTATTATTAAAATAGTTAATATATATCTTTTCTTCCAGAAGAAAAAATCGAACCATCTATTAATATCATAGAGAGTTACATAGTATATGCATGACGCATTCAAAGAACTGCATTTCCTTCCTTTTCAGAAAAGAGATGGAGTTATTGCTAGTGAAAAATATTCACAACCAAAATATCTAGTTGAGTGTGAACTCGTCATCCATATTTCCCCCCTGGGTTCCCTTGCCAGGGATAACACCTGAAACAGGAGGAAACATTAAGACTGAGCCATATTTGAGCCCCTTTAGTTATGAGAAATTGGATGGTAGACACCGGTACAACTTATACCAAAAACCACACTTTGAGTTTTTGCAAATAGAGTTTTTTCTCCTTGTCTCTCGAACCTCCTCCTAGAGGAAAACAGCCCGAAACAGAGACATATAGAAAATATTTTTTTGAAGTAAAAGAGATAATCAAAAAGTTTCTATGAATCTGATATATAAAAAAGATAAGTACTATACAATATATAACTCTTCAGTTGAAAACAAGCTGTTCGAGATTTCGAACCAGCCCATCTTCGACTTCTATAGCTATCCAGATCCCCAAATATGTCGAATGCCCTCTTTAGAAAGAAGGTCTGCTTCGTGGTTCTGCTCCCTCTCTACAGCTTAAAAGAGTGAGCCAACATAAGAGAATATGTAAAGCTTTTAACTTTGCAAAATTGTTTGTCCCCTGCCCCAGTCTAATAGAAGCTTTGAGATTTTTTCCTGAAGGGAAATGAATGACCAAACCCACTCCACATCTATCCTGTGGGTCCGAGGCCCCATCAAAATAAGCCCACCGGATAGTTCCTTTGATTTTTTCTAGTTGGATGACTCTAGGGTGATGTGCCTGTTGGGGACTTGGAATATATTCATAAATGGAAACTCCTTCCGCTGCCAACTTGCTGATGGGAAATAGAGAGTCTTTAAAAATAGCATGATTTCTTGCAATCCATGTTCCCCAAGCTATCAACAGGGGAATGTTTTTGACCTTATCATTTAGTGCATCTTTCCACCACTTCTGCCATGCTTCTTGAATCTCACCCCCTTCCCATTTTTGAGGAATTTTTAGCATCTTGAGGGTTTCATTCCAAAGGCTGATAGTGAAGGGACATGTAAGAAATAAATGATGTGCTATTTCAAAGCTGTTCTTACACAGGATGCACCATCCTAGTCCTATCTTCCCCTGTTTTTGAAGAAAATCCCAAGTAGTTACCTTTTTATGGAGTAAGCACCAGAAAAATAACCTTGTTTTAGCTGGCCCTTTCAGCTCCCACAGGGGTTTATGCCACCAAACTTGGGAATCCCAACCTTTCTGTGTCATAAGCCAACCGTTTCCAAACTTTGGGGTGTATGTCCCCAATGTGGAGTGGACCCACCTGAGTTCATCCCTCGTATCTTGTAACCTGATATTTGAGATTTGAAGATCCATCGTAAAATTCTCCCATTCCTCCATCCACCTTTATTCAAGCTGAAGGTCTACCCCAGTTGCCCATCCTTGTCTCCATAATGTTTTTCTTTCATGATTTGCAATCTGGTTCAGACTGGTGAGGCCTCTTGCATTCAACAACTCGATGATATCTCTAGATAGCGAGTAATTCCCTGAGCAGCCCACCTAGGGATCCCGACCCATCCTTACCGTGGTCCCCTCGCCCACCTGCCAAGCTAAACCTTGCTCGACAATATTCACTGAAGCAATAGTGGATTTCCATACTATCGACGAGTTTTTGAATGATTTTTGGGGTAATCTCAGCCAGTCCATGATTGACAAAGGGTCAATGTATTTCCTCTTTATTACAGAAGTCCAGAGGTTATCTAGGGTAATAAGTCGCCAAGCAATATTTGTTGCCAGTGACTTTGAGAAGGATGTTAACTCTTTTATTCCCTAGCCTCCCCAAGCTTTTGGTCTGAATATTTTCTCCCAGGCTACCCAGGGAGTCAGATGGTCCTTTTTTGATCCTTCTCATAAGAATCTATTGCAAACCTTGTTTACGGAAGTGAGGATGTTTTTAGGGACCCATGATAGACCAACCCAGTATACAGGAATAGCCATCGCCACTGATTTTATCAAGACAAGCCTTCCTGCTCTTGATAACCATTTGAAACTCCAGTGCTTCATTCTTGCCTCAATTTTTTTTAAGAGTCATTTCCAATCCTGTATCCAATATGAGTCCGGCTTTTGGAGGAAACCCAGGTATTTAAAAGTGTCCTCAAGGGATTTATATTCAAACTGGATAATTCCTTCAATTCTGCTCAATTCAACCCTCGAGAGGTTAGCCATTGTCATAGAGGATTTTTGACAATTTATACTAAGTCCCGTGGCTTTCAGGAAAAGGGCCAAAAATTTCTTTAGACGCCTGCAATCTTCCACGCTACCATCACTGAACAACAAAATTTCATCAACAAACAACAAATGTGTGACAAATAAATTCACAACCACTTCTATTCCTTTTAATTCCCCTCTTATTTTTGCTTTGTGTATCATCAGGCTCAGTCCTTTAGCTGCCAATTAAAATGGTAAGGGGGAGAGGGGACAACCTTGACGAAGACCCTTTTGAGGGTTGAAGAAATTTGTTGCTGCACCATTTATCAAAACAAAAATACTTGAAGAGGAGATACAACTCGTAACCCAATTGATAAAGTCAATCCTGAAACCAAGATGAGTCATTAGCAACCTTAAATACATCCAGCTGATTTTATCATAGGCCTTGGAAAAATTAATTTTTAGAATTGCTCATTTTTTATTGCTTCTCTTAAGGCTGTGGAGAGTTTCCTAAGCTACCCCAACAACCTTGTGGATTTGTCTTCCATCCAGGAAACCAAATTGTTCCGGCGAGATGTTCATTGAGAGAAAAGGTTTTAGACGGGTGGTTATCACTTTTGAAATGATCTTATACACACAGGAACAGAGGGAGATGGGTAGGAAATCATCAAAAGATAGAGGGTGGTATTTTTTAGGGATTAGGGCCAGGAACGTAGCATTGAAAGGCTGATAGCTTGTCCCCAATCTGCGAGACTCTTCCACCACTTCAACCAAGTGTTCCCCCAGGAATTCAAAGAAGTGCTGACAAAATTCAACTGTCCATCCATCTGGCCCAGGGATTTTGTCCTTTTGCATGGAGTTTAAGATATCTTCTACTTCCTCCTTTGAAACTGGCTCCATAATGTTGTCGTTTCCTTCTTCGTCAATGAAGCTGGGGAAAAATTGGGCCACCCTTATTACTTCAACAATGGAGATTTCTGTAGGAGCTCTGAAAAGGTCTTTAAAATAAACTATTCCTAGGGTGGAAAGGTCTTCAAATGAGCGGGCCCATTCTCCATTCTCCTTTTGTAGTTCCAAAATAGTGTTTATACTTTTCCTACCCTCAGCATAGTTCTGAAAGAACTTTGTGTTTTCATCGCCCACTTGTAGCCATACTGCCCTGCTCTTTAGGCGCCACCTCTCTTCCTTTTCCAACAATATTTTTTTCCTTATAGATTCCAGCTCCCTAATCCGATTCCTTAACTCTAAGGATGAATAACTTGCTCCTTCCGGGCTTTCAAGGAAATCAAGCTCCTCATTGACCTTCCTCAACTCCTCCTCCTTTTTTAATGATTTTTGAGATGCCCACTCTCGAGTTGCTTGCTTCATGTTCTTCAGATTCTCCATAAACAACTTGCCCATATTCCCATGATCCCTGGGTAAATTTTTCCTCCAGGTGTCATGGAACAGTTTGATATAAGTCTCATCTTTTAGCCAAGAGGAGTTGAATTTGAAGGGGGAACCTGACTTTTTCTTCTGTCCTTTTATTTCAAGGAAAATTGGAAGATGGTCAGAGAGTCCTTCCTCCCCAACCCAGTGTCTGAACACAGAGGACCGAGCCACCAGATATTCACCAAGTAGGAACCTATCTAATTTTTTCCCCACCCAATATTCTCCCAATCTTCTGTTCCTCCAAGTGGGTCTAGGTTTTGTTAAGGTGGCATCCACCAGCTGAGAAGTGGCCTACTTATTTAGAAAGAAATAAGTAAGATGATCTGCCCTTGCAGAGGGTCCCCATGATCCAGAAAGGCCTAAAGAAAAATTTAGGTCCCCTCCCAAGATCAGGTTTGGGTTCTTCAAAAAATATTTTTCAAAGAGGTCGTCCCAAAACTGCACTGTCTCTATGCAGAGCCCATACATATTGAGCAACAGAAGAGGGGTACAGAGCTCATTTGAGTATACCTCCTGTGCCAAGGAATTTTTCGAACCCCAAGATGACAACTGCTTCAATTTTGTAGAGTTTAACACCGTTGCTATTCCCCCTGATCTTCCTTGGGAATCCAAAGCTTGGAACACCCATCTAGGGAAAATTCTTGAGAGAGTTGCTTTTACCTCCTCTGCCTGGCCCAAAATTTCTTGGAGGAATAAGACATCTGGTTTATGCAACTTCATCAGTTCCTTTAAGGCTAGTTTTTTAGGCAAACTAGCCAAGCCTCTACAATTGTAGGAGATAATAATCATCGGTAACCATGCGGGGGTGATTGCGCTGCTTAATGAACCCCAGATAGGGACCTTTGCTTTCCGTTTGTGATATCAAGTTTAGATTTTACTTGTGCCTTGGATAGGTTTGATTTCCTACCTCTCAAATTTCTAGGCCCAACTAGAATAGGGTTTTTTTCCAGCCCTCCAATGGCTTTACTTATCCACGGTTTATTCACAAGAGATCTAAGATTATAGGGAGGCAAGCTAGGGAGACTCGATGAGGGAGATTCTGGCCCAGGAACACATCCACTTTGGGGAGGCATGGATGGGGAGGGGAGAGTAGTGATTATACTATCGAGAGACTCAATGATTTCATGCATTTTAATATATTCCATTTCATTTTGCCTGGAGGGACCAGGCTTTGAAAGATCAATAAAAGAAGAGCACATGAAAGAAACAGAAGGAGGATAAGAGATAGGGGGCATACCCTCTAGAGGTGCGGCTTCAACCTCTTCATCTCTTGGAGGAATCGGGGCCTGTGATAGCTGCACAACCTATTTAGAAACCTTTTGACTTAGAATATTTTCTTGTTTCCCTGAGAGAATCGTATCCTCCATTGTTGTGTCCAAGTCTTCTGTCTCTTCCATCAGATCCTCTTCAGGATCCTCATTTTCTTTAGCTTTCGTAGAGGCATGTGCCTCCCTGTTCACCTTCTTTTTCTTTCTTCTGCGATGGTGGCCAAGAGGGCAATCTTTTACAAGGTGCCCATACTTATGACACCTATGACAACGAAATGACAAGTGTTCGTAATCCAAAATCTGGATATACTCGTAGTCTCTGTATTTTAAACACATTTCATCTGCCAGGCCTTCCCGAGGATTTAAGTTTACCAGAATCCTGGCCACGCTCAGATCCCTTGTTATATTGAAAGATGAATCAACTTCTAGAAATTGCCCAGGTTATTTTCGATGGATCTAAAGGCAGAGTCTATCCAGAAAGGAAGAGGGAGTCCTAGAAGCTTTACCCACACAGGGGAATCTTCCATCTTTTCCCTCTGAGCATCAAAGAGTGGAGTCCATCTTCTGAACAAGACTGGCCTCTTCCCGAAGCACCAGTTTCTTGCTAATACCCATTACAAATGATATTTCTGTTCGAACATCAGACTAAACCAACCCTTTTCCAGAGCTTGTATTTCCACGGGCATGCCAGGAGCTTCCTTCCATTCTGTATTGGTCCACTTAGATACGTAGTTTGCCGAAAATTTCCTCCCCCTGACTCTTCCCACAAGGATTTTCTCAGTAGCTTCCATAACTTCATCTATGCTGATGTCTACTCCGAGCACACAACACGACCGTTCCTCCTTCTTCCTAATTGCTTTGTTCTTCTTCCGTTTGGATCCCAGAGACCCACTTCCTCCTCCTTCCGCTCCTTCCAATGGGATTTCTTGAACAACTGCAGGGTTTTCTACAGGCGACATAGGTCACCTTTCACCTGCTAAATTTTGAAGTTCCCTTTCTGAAACCCTAGCGCCTTGTTCTTGTGAGGCTTCTAGGGTAATTCTCACTTGACTGTTTGAGGATCCACTAGCTCCCCCTTGGACTGCCGACCCCTCTAAAGGCCTCTATTGACTTCTACTAACCTGCCCCTGGGTCCTCAAGGGACCCCGACCACCCTCGGCTAGAAACGGGCCTATACTAGTCGCTTCACTCCCTTGTGAAAGAAGGAATTTCTCCAAAAAAGCGAAACCCTATCCCTGAGATAAGTTCCTTAGCACACCAGAGTCTCCCTTAGATATTCCTCTATCCTAATCCAACCCTTGAGTCCTTTCCACCCCCAAAGCTTTTAAACCCACACAACTCGAAAACCCAATATTCGCTACAATGCCTTCTAACCCTCCCATGTAAATCGGATAAGAGGGAATACCTGACACTATAGAAAACGACAGAGCTTGCAGGATGAATTCAAAAATTCCTCCTCCACCACAGGTTCTTGGCGTCGTTTTTGATACCACCCCTCTTGATCCTTCCGTTTTCCAGACGCAGTTAAACGTGCTCTGCAAGCTTTCTTCTAATAGAGCGGCCCCATTTACAAAACCCTGCTGACCTGGGTCCGATCGTTTTGGCTCTACTTCTGCAATGACAGGGAAAAAAGTTCCAGGTTCTTCTCCAAGACCTCGTACCCCCAACAAGTGAGCAGGTCCTCCGACGTCGTCTCAACGTCCACGTGATCATTGTCGAAACCCATTGCTAAGACAACTGCCCAGCCTTAACCCTAAACCACGACAGCGTAGAGACTGCAGGTGCACAGAAACCCTATCCCCGGAATGACGTCGAGTGAAAAAATTAGGGTTTGTGAAGGGTAACTCCATTACTAACCTCGCTCATCCACGAGTGCATCCGAAAACTCATGTACTCCTCGTGTCTTCTGCCTGCAATGCCAGCTGCTCTCTGGTTTCTGACGAGATTTGCTTGGTGTCGATCTTGGGTCCCCGCACGTCCCTGCCCAGAGCCCTGTGTACGACCTGCAAAACCTGTAGGGTTCCTCCATACTTAGGGTTTCATCCTTTCTCTCGAAATATTACCTTCATTATTTTTTGAATCAATAGTTAATCTATATAAGTTGACATAATTTATACATTAAAAAAAATATGTAACAATATTTTTAACCATGTAGATTTACCCCACTTTATCATGGAGATTTTTAATCTAAATAGGCTTTGTTACAATACCATGGATTATCAATACCATGCCCAAAAAACCATAACTCATTTTGTAATACACTTGTGTATATGACATTTTTTTAATTAATCAATTTAATTAAAATGGAGAAAAGGGCATAACTAATTTGGAGATAAATCTCAACCATTGATTTCTAAATACTACTAAGAAAATCTAGAAGTTTCCATGGAGGTTAATTCCCTACCATCCACTTAATAATTAACGATAATTAAATTAAAATTCTAGAAGCACCACAAAAATCACATCTCAACTAATGTCCCCCTCACGATAAAGTGTTGGAGTTCTTAATTATTTCACCATCCCATCCTTAATATTATCTAGAGTTTATTATCATACCTCCTCTTATGAGACATCTAGAAGGAGTGTAATAGAAACATATTTTGTACTCTTTCCATTTCTCTCGAAGAAGCCCTTTGGACCTTCATTAAAAACAATGTCAAGAAATCTATTATTGCCGAAGCTTGGACTTCACAATATTATATTGCTCAGTGGTAGGAAATTTCCACCACTTATGAGTGGCACCTTCATCCTCGACCACCTCCCTCCCTCCCTCCCCTACTCCCCTTTAGGTTAAGCCACCCTCAGTTCTTCCTCTTTGAAGTCTCCTTCCTTGATTTCATAAAGCTGAAATTTGATAGAGCATTTGAAGGTAATCCATGTCGTGTTGGCTATGGTGTAGTTTTTAGAAATTATCATGGCTTTATTCTTTTCATCCTCTTTGGCCCATGAGGGCAAACTAGTAATAACGTTACATAATTAAAAACCATATAAGAAAGCCCGTGCTTGAGAATTAAAAAAGAAAAGAAAAAGTTTTTCAATAAATTTAATTAAATTAATAACTATTTTTATATTTTAAATAATCATTTCTTTTCTTTACCAATAACCCATAAATATATGAAAAACTCAAAATTATTTTTATTAAAATTTCAATGATAATTTAGTCACCGCTCACCGCAATATTATGTGAGTAGAGGTTCACTCCGGTTATAAACTTATAGTCCATGTGGTTGGCTAGGTTCAACTAAATATAAGCCCCTCTCTATAGTGGTTTTTAACTTAGATGGACTGGCTAGATTAATACTACCTTATCGAATGGTCATTTAGATTTAATGACTTCAAAGTCACTGTTTTCCGAAAATCCAGTAAACAATGGACACTAATGGAAAGGAATTTTAAAAATGAATAATTGTCGTAAATTATTATTTAAATATTTATATAAATATTATTTATGTTAATATTACTTTGGTATATTTTGAATAGTTAATAGAAAAAGTTATTATTATTATATATATATAATTATTAATATTTTTAAAATTATAAAATAAGATAAAAGTTTAAATATTTTAACTATAAAGAAATAAATTAATTAAATTTAAAAATATGAAAATTTAATAATGATTATGACAATATACTTATTATACCTATATTTTTTTTAATTATAAAATAAGATAAACAAGTTAAAATATTTTAATTATAAAGAAATAAATTAATTAAATTTAAAAATATGGAAATTTAATAATTATTATGACAATATACTTATTATACCTGCCTCTAAAAGGTATAATTGCGCCGAGAGGCGCATCTACAGCCCAGTATGACCCCGATGTCAGGTTTGTCACGTCCTTAATGTCGGCTCAAATTTTAAAATAAAATTTATATAATTAAAATAATAAAAATAAAAAATAAATGTCGGCTTAACAAATAAGTTTTAATAATTATATAAATAAACCAAAAAAAATTAAAACAAGTCAGCTCTGATCGAACATAGTCGTATTTGGTTCTGTGGCGGGATTCGTACTGGAACCTCCGGAGCTCGATCGAAGTCGTATTTGGTTCTGTGGCGGGATTCGTACTGGAACCTCCGGAGATGACAACGCTGGATTCTCTGCAATGCCTTGTAGGCGCCGCCTTCTTTGAAACGGCTAAAAAATCTACGTCGAACCTTCATGAAAACGGTCAAGTGCTCCACGCCCACGCATATATATAATCCCCGAAGATACCGAAGTGCTAATCCGATTTCTGTTGGAATGTAATTCCAACTGCCCGAATGAAAGATCAAGGCGGCAGCGTGGATGAGCAGAGCGCACAGGTTGATGGCGGAGAAGAATTATCGCGGCGGCAAGTTTGCTGAGATCGACGGACTGCGGGGGGTCGAATAGCACGACCGTTAACAGAACCATACCCCCCCGCAGTTGACCACTTGATCGCCCGTTGACCAATGATCGACGGCTGTCGTTTAGTGCGGGGGGTCACCCATTTGATGGGTACGGCCAAATCCATACCCCCCGCAACCACCACTTTGAGGCTCCGCCACATGCGTTCGGGGCCGCGCGCGCTCCGCCACCAATCCACCACCGCCGCGGAAATTCATAAATTTCTGCCACGTTCAAAATTGTCATCAATTCGATTTTGAAGCGGTGAAGCCAGAATTTATGGCACCATAAATGAAATTTTTAAGCGGTAGAATTCTGGCAATTTTGTCAACGAATGACATTGAATGAAATTTAGATATTTTGTTTATATGTAATAGAACAGAGATGTTTTTTTTACACACAGAATGTACCGCACAGCAGTGCATTGTTTTTTTTTTAAGACAGAGCTGAATTAAAAAAATATACATAAAGAAAGTATATTTTTTGGAAAACAGAGAGTCAAGTTTTGTTGTTGTTTTTAATAGACAAGAGATAGATGAGTAAAAATACACAAGAAGGTATTTTGCTGCAAAGAGACAGAGAAGAATGTTTTATTTCGAATCCGTGTTTTCCCTCGGTGTGTTCATTGTAAATCCCTCTAGTGAGGAAGAAGAATTGTAACAAGTTTTTTTATCGAATAGAATAATATGATAGTAACTGTCGTGTTACATTACTTTTTTAAATATTTCCAACTCTAAGAGGCGAAGTATGCATAATGGAATAAATTAAATATGCAGAATAAATAATCCAGCACAAAGGTCAAATACGCTGAAGGAACAGAGTTCGTTTTTGCAGAAGCCTCTCCAGCAGAGTGAAGGTTCAGTCAAGAAGAATTCGAAGGTATTTCTCTATACAGTACTGTGTTACTGTTGCAGTACAGTAAGTTAATTAAAACACACAGTCAAGTGTTTTTATCATAGTTAGAAGTGCAGAATGGCTGGTTCAAGCACAGGTATGAGTTTGGGAAATGTCCATCTCCCACAATTTAATGGGAAGAATTATGACTACTGGTCAATAACTATGAGGGCTTTATTTGTCTCCCAAGAGTTATGGGAATTAGTTGAGGATGGCTTTGAAGAGCCAAAAGATGATGCTGAGTTTTTTATGTTAAATCAAGCAGGGAGAGAACAGTTGAAGAACAATAAGAAGAGAGATGCCAAGGCTCTTTTCTTCTTGTATCAAGAAGTGCATGAGAGTGTGTTTCCAAGGATAGCAGCAACCAAGAAATCCAGTGAAGCATGGGAAACTCTCAAGACAGCTTATCAGGGAATGGAGAAATTGAAGACAGCAAAGCTTCAATTGCTGAGGAGAGACTTTGAGACTCTCTGTATGAAAGATTCAGATAATATTGACTCATTCTTCACTCATGTGACTGGAATGGTCACACAAATTAGATCACATGGAGAAACTCTTGAAGACAAGAGGATTGTGGAAAAACTCTTGAGAAGCTTACCCTCAAGATTCGATGTGATTGTCACCACCATAGAAGAGACAAGGGATCTCACAAAGTTTTCAGTGGATGAATTACATGCATCACTGATTACCCATGAACAGAGATTGAGTAGGAGTGAAAACTCATCTCTTGAGCAAGCCTTTAAGGCCCAAATGTCTTTCGGAAGAGGAAGAGGGCAAGGCAGAGAAAGAGGAAAATGCAGAAGCCAGAACAGAGGTGGAAGGAACAGTCCAGCAAATGCTCAAGGAAGGGGCAGCAATCCAAATCAGCATCAAGGCCAAGGCAGCCAGCAAAGTGGACAGCAGAATGATCAAGGACAAAGGTATGATAAATCCAATGTTCAATGTTACAATTGTAAGAAATATGGTCATTATGCTAATGAATGTAGAAAGAAGAAGCAGAATGATATGAGAAGTGAAACTAGTGCAAATTTCACAAAAGAAAATAGCAGCCAAAGTAATTTGTTTTTAGTTTGTAACATGGCTGAAGAAAAGAATGAGGATATATGGTTTCTAGACTCCGGTTGCAGTAACCATATGACAAGAAACTTAGCAATGTTTTCTATGTTAGATGAGAGTGTGCAGTCACAAGTCACACTAGGAACTGATAGCAAAGTTTCTGTTATGGGAAAAGGAGATGTAAATGTTTTAACAAGATTAGGTGCAAGGAAAACCATAACAGATGTTTATTATGTTCCAAGAATGAAGTGTAACCTCTTAAGTGTTGGACAACTTGTCCATAAGGGGTATAATGTTTTCTTTGATAATGATGTTTGTACCATTATGGATAAACCACCCAACAATCAGTGTATTGTTGAAGTGAAGATGACAAGGAACAGGATGTTCCCTCTCAGAATGAGAGCAGACTTGAAGAATGGTGAAGAGAAAGCAGCAGTTGCACAAGAGACTTACCAAAGCGAACCAAAAGATGATAATTGGTTATGGCACTTGAGATTTGGACATCTCAACTTTGGAGGTCTTAATCTGTTGAACAGAAAAGGAATGGTAAGTGGTTTACCATTGATAGAGAAACCGGACAGCCTTTGTGAAGGTTGTATTCTTGGGAAACAACACAAAGAAAGTTTTCCTTCCGGGAAAAGCATAAGGGCAAAAGCACCCTTAGAGATTGTCCACTCAGATGTGTGTGGACCGATGCAAACTCCATCACTTGCAAGCAGCCACTATGTGTTAACATTTATAGATGATTTTACAAGAAAAACTTGGGTTTACTTTTTGAAAAAGAAAATTGAAGTGTTTGAAAAATTCCGCAATTTCAAAGCACTTGTTGAGAATCAGAGTGGGCTGCATATCAAGGTCTTAAGGACTGATAGAGGAGGTGAGTATATATCTAAAGATTTTCTACGGTTTTGTAGAGAAAATGGTATTCACAAACAGTTTACAACTAGATATACACCGCAGCAAAATGGAGTGGCCGAAAGGAAGAACCGAACCATAATGGACATGGCGAGGAGTATGTTAAAGGCAAAGCATTTGCCTAATGATTATTGGGCTGAAGCTGTACATTGTGCAGCGTATATTTTAAACAGGTGTCCTACAAAAGCAGTCATGAACAAAGTGCCGGAAGAGGCATGGAGTGGCGCAAAGCAAAGTGTCACACACATGAAGGTATTCGGATGTGTGGCTTATGCACACATTCCGGATCAGCTAAGGAAGAAGTTGGACAGCAAGGGGGAGAAATGTATTTTCATTGGATACAGTGAGGAATCCAAGGCATATAGGTTATATAACCCATCCAGCAAGAAGTTTCTTGTGAGCAGGGACGTACAGTTCATTGAAGAGGAAGCTTGGGATGGAAGCATAGAGAAAACAGTGAATGTTAAACACTGTTTATCTCATGATGACAATGATGATGAGGTGGCTGAAATACATCCCCAAACAGCAACACCAACAAGAGGGCAGCAAAGCACACCCTTGAGGGGAAATGAAAGTGCTTCTCCAAGCACACCACAAGGAGGAAATTCAAGTGCTTCTTCAAGTACTTATACACCTACTGAAAGAGGTAAGAAATTCAAAAGTTTGAGAGAAATTTATGAACAAGATATAGCTAATGAAGGTATCAATTCTTTGTTTGCTTTATATTGTCATGTTGATGATCCTGTTCATTTCGAAGAAGCCATCAAGGATAAGAAATGGATAGAAGCTATGGATGAGGAGATTAATGCCATAGAGAAGAACAAAACTTGGGATTTGGTTGAACTCCCAAAAGGTAAAGATGTCATAGGTGTTAAATGGGTCTACAAGACCAAGAGTAATGCTGAAGGCAAGATAGAGAGACACAAGGCAAGGCTTGTTGTCAAAGGCTATAAACAGAAGCATGGCATAGATTATGAGGAGACTTTCGCACCGGTTGCAAGAATGGAAACCGTGAGAGCAGTGTTGTCCATAGCAGCACAAAACAAATGGAAAGTTTACCAAATGGACGTGAAGTCAGAATTTCTGAATGGAGTGTTAATGGAAGAGGTTTACATTGATCAACCTCTTGGCTATGAGAAGAAAGGTCAAGAGCACAAAGTATGCAAGTTGAAGAAAGCTCTTTATGGGCTGAAGCAAGCGCCAAGAGCGTGGTACAGTAGGATAGATTCATATCTACTGGAAAATGGTTTTGAGAAGTGTGAGGGAGAACCCACCCTCTACATCAAAGAACAAGATGGTAAAATCTTGATTGTAGTTTTGTATGTTGATGATGTTATTTTTACAGGTAATGATGATTGCCTTATTGAACATTTCAAAACAGTCATGAAAGAAGAGTTTGAAATGACTGATATGGGTTTGTTGAAATACTTCTTGGGAATAGAAGTAGAACAAGATGAAAATGGTATTTTCATCTCACAGGCTAAGTATGTTAATGAGGTACTTGAAAGATTTAACATGCAGGAAAGCAAAGCAGCAATCACTCCCACAGTGATGGGATTAAAGCTCAGCAGAGAGGACAGCAGTAAGGATTTTGATCCTAGTCTATACAAGAGCATAGTTGGCAGCCTCATGTACTTGACTGCAACTAGGCCGGATATTATGCATGCTGTTAGTTTGATTTCCAGGTTCATGGAAAAGCCAAAGGATGCACATTGGTAAGCAGCAAAAAGGATTTTGAGGTATGTTAAAGGTACTAAAAGGTTTGGTATTTTTTATGCTACTTCAGAATGTTCAGATTTAGTTGGATACACAGACAGTGATTGGGCTGGAAGTGTTGATGATCGGAAGAGCACTTCCGGTTATGTCTTTCACATGGGTTCAGGAGCCATTTCATGGGCTTCTAAGAAACAACCCATTGTAGCGTTGTCTACAGCAGAAGCAGAATATGTGGCAGCTACAGCAGCAGCGTGTCAAGCAGTTTGGATGCGGAAAATGTTGAGAAGCTTATGTCAAGAATAGGTAAAAGGGACAGTGATCTTTTGTGACAATAGCTCAGCTATTGCATTGTCTAAAAATTCTGTTTTTCATAAGAGGACTAAACACATTGACACCAAGTTTCACTTCATACGTGAATTGGTTAACAATGGCGAGATCGTTTTACAGCATTGTAGAACGGAGGATCAATTTGCAGATATCCTCACAAAGCCACTTGCACAGAAAAGCTTTGAATATTTCAGAAAATGCATGGGTATGCAAGAAAACCCAGCAGTTGAAATTAAGGGGGAGTGTTGGAATGTAATTCCAACTGCCCGAATGAAAGATCAAGGCGGCAGCGTGGATGAGCAGAGCGCACAGGTTGATGGCGGAGAAGAATTATCGCGGCGGCAAGTTTGCTGAGATCGACGGACTGCGGGGGGTCGAATAGCACGACTGTTAACAGAACCATACCCCCCCGCAGTTGACCACTTGATCGCCCGTTGACCAATGATCGACGGCTGTCGTTTAGTGCGGGGGGTCACCCATTTGATGGGTACGGCCAAATCCATACCCCCCGCAACCACCACTTTGAGGTGGCTCCGCCACATGCGTTCAGCGCGCCGCCAGTCCGCCACCAAACCACCACCGCCGCGGAAAATTTAAAATTTCTGCCACGTTCAAAATTGTTATCAATTCGATTTTGAAGCGGTGAAGCCAGAATTTATGGCACAATAAATATTTTTCTAAGCGGTGATTTTATGGTTGTAAAAGTCAATGAATTACATTAAATGAAATTTAGATATTTTGTTTATATGTAATAGAACAGAGATGTTTTTTTTACACACAGAATGTAACGCACAGCAGTGCATTGTTTTTTTTTTAAGACAGAGCTGAATTAAAAAAATATACACAGCAAAGTATATTTTTTGGAAAAACAGAGAGCTGTTTTGTTGTTGTTTTTAATAGACAGAGACAGTGAGTAAAAATACACAGCAGTGTATTATTTTACAGAAAGAGACAGAGAAGAGTGTTTTATTTCTGAACTGTGTTTGCAGCAGTCAGATTTTCATTGTAAATCCCTCTGAGTGAGGAAGAAGAATTGTAACAAGTTTTTTTACTGAATAGAATTTTTTATGAGAAAAATCTGTCACTGTGTCTGCAAATTTTTAAATATTTCTCTGTGTTAGAAGAGGCAGTTTTATTATTTTGGAATTCAGCAAAATTCCAACAATTTCTTTAAACGCTAACCTGCCTTGATATTACACCACACTGCACAGCGGTTTCTTCTCAGGATTTCGATTGGTTACCTACTCCTTTTATAGTGCCGTTGATACACAGAAACCTAACGAGTGTCTTTATTTTGGGTTTTGTTTTTGTTTATTTTTATTTCTGTGCGTTCGGTCTACAGGAGGTCCCCGTTTTTATGTGAACTGCATCAGTTTTCTGCAACAATCGCTCTCCGGATTGTGATGAAAAATACTTCGTCGGCGGGGTCACCCGCCGCGGAAAAATCAGTGGCTAAGGATGCCATTATATTGTCGAAGACCCCGGACAAGTCCGTGAGCTGTATCCCATGCAAGGAAGAGCCCGAGGCTGTCGAGAAAGCACATCGGAAACCCTGGCCAAACGTTGAAACTCAGAATGCCAGTGAGGAAGCCGTCGAGGAATCTAAAGATTTGAACGAGCCAATTGTCAAATCCTTGGCGGAAAAAGAAACGCCGGTAGAAGATGCCAATGAGGAGGACAAAGAATTCACCAAGGGTGTTGATAACCCCTCTGCAGAAGGTAGCGAGGAGGGCGAGATCAAGGAAATCGATACTGTCATCCAGGAAGCAGATTATAATGAGTATAAGGATAAAGAACAGGACGATGATCTCATTGGCGAGCAGAGCCATGGAAATGAAGCTGCTGAACGACCGGGATGCCATGAAGAGGGTGTGGAGGGAGACGAAGTTGAAAAGCGCGCCGTGGTCAAGGAGAGCATAGAGCGGAAAGAGTTTGAAGTGTTTGTCGGTCATCTTCATAAACACGCTGATGAAGAAGATCTGCAGAAGGTGTTTAGTAAGATTGGTGAAGTTGTTGAGATCAGAATGCCAAAACAAATTCGGAGTCGGAAGAATAAGGGCTTTGCATTTGTTCGTTTCGCAACTGTGGAGCAAGCCAAAAAAGTAGTGGCGGAGCTTAAGAATCTACAGGTGAGAGGAAAGAAATGCAAAGTTTCAAGAAACCATGATTATGAAATTCTTCATGTACGCAATATTTGTAAATCTTGGTCAAAAGAGGCTCTTAAAAGGAAATTGTCAGAATATGGGATTGACAATATTAAGGAAATAACTTTGATGGAAGATTCAAAACAGGAAGGGTTAAATAGTGGGTCTGCATTTCTGGAGTTCCCGAATCGTCTGGAAGCTACAACTGCCCACAGCCGCCTGCGGAAGCCAGACGTTTTCTTTGGTCTTAATCTTTGTGCAGAGGTCACATTTGCCACCTCTAGCGTTGAAGCGGACGAGGAAGTTATGGCCCAGGTAAAGTCTGTTTTTATTGATGGATTGCCACCTTCTTGGAATGAACGGCGACTTCTAAAGAAATTTAAAATTTATGGTGAAATTGAAGAAGTGCAATTGGCACGAAGTATGCCTGCAGCAAAGCGACAAGATTTCGGGTTCATTAATTTCAGAACTCGTGAAGCCGCACTGGCCTGCATTGAAGGAGTAAATAACCATGAGCTAAATGATAAACATAAGAAGGTTACTTTGAAAGCTTCTCTTCGGAATCCTCATCGTGATCATCAATCATTTATGCATAGGGTTTCTGCAAGATATGCTGGTAGTCCGGCAGATGTGGAGCCATCTGTTCCTCGTATTGGCGATACAAAAAATGCTAGGAGGATGGGAGCACATGATACTCAATTTGGGGTTAATGAAGGGAGGCGCTCACATGAAAGACGTCAACATTTTGGAAGCCGACCACGGAATACTTCTTCTTCTTATATACGAAGTGATGTGAAGAATTATAGAGAACATAAAGCTTATCTTGAGAGGCGAGCTAAACCTGTTGAAACAGTTAATGGTAGATCCTCAGAGAGCATAAGTCCACGCAGAGCTCCATACCCTCAAAAAAGCACCAGGCATCGCATCAATAGGATGCCAACCCATCTTGATGAACATGTTCCTAGGTCGAAGCACTTCGGTATCTTCGGGGATTATATATATGCGTGGGCGTGGAGCACTTGACCGTTTTCATGAAGGTTCGACGTAGATTTTTTAGCCGTTTCAAAGAAGGCGGCGCCTACAAGGCATTGCAGAGAATCCAGCGTTGTCATCTCCGGAGGTTCCAGTACGAATCCCGCCACAGAACCAAATACGACTTCGATCGAGCTCCGGAGGTTCCAGTACGAATCCCGCCACAGAACCAAATACGACTATGTTCGATCAGAGCTGACTTGTTTTAATTTTTTTTGGTTTATTTATATAATTATTAAAACTTATTTGTTAAGCCGACATTTATTTTTTATTTTTATTATTTTAATTATATAAATTTTATTTTAAAATTTGAGCCGACATTAAGGACGTGACAAACCTGACATTGGGGTCATACTGGGCTGTAGATGCGCCTCTCGGCGCATGATAGATCCGGAGTTAGATGGATCTATGCTGGTGCAATAGTTTTCACTATGATTTGACAATAATTTGTTGGATGGTGAAATTTTTGTATTGTTTTTTAATAATTAAACTTTAATAATAATTATTATTTATTTATTTTAAAATTTTAAATCTATTTTTTTTTATTAGCATTGAGTAGTAATTTCAACTTCTTATTGCTCATGGATGCCTTGATAGATGTCCTGAGCTGCGAAACTCCAGATACGAGATTTCATTTTGTGTAAATCATTGACGTAAGTAAAAATACTTCACTAACTTGGAAAATGTACAAACAAATAAATATCATTTACATACTTATTGTCTACTTTATCTTTAAGGACACGGTAGCACGAGCTTGATGGTGGGAAAGACGAAGGTAACGCCGACATACAACATGCCAGATCCTCCCTCGAATATCTCTGTCCAACGAAGAAGTCTTCATCTCACGCCAAATCAACCCGTTTGAAACCACTTCACACCAACAAATCCAGCTCAGATGCTCAAAACATCCCATAATGAATTCCAGCACTGCTTTTATTTAAATGCGATTCTAACTCATAATCTTAACACTTTATCAGTTTTTTTTTTATCTAATTAATTTTATTTAGCACACTAATAATCGATTCAATTAGTATACATTAACTTCGGGAACAAGTATGAAAGTCATGCCCTTCTTGAAAAGAATTAATATTGAGTATTCATTTTTGGATTTCTCTTTCGTGCTTATATGCACCTTTTGCATGGTACAATGAATCCAGAATTTGCCATATAATTTCAATGTACGATGGCATGCTTCACATTTCATTTTATTCCAGATGTTTTTAGAGAAATATTTTGAATATATATATATATATATATATATATTACATAATTTTATAATAACTTTTATTTTGAAAAGTATAAGGTTTTTAAAATTCTAACAATATTGGTACAATTTGATATTTTTAAATACTTGTTAGTACAATGTCATTTTTTTGGTGAATGTATGTCAAACAATTTTGGGTAGTTGTCTATATTTTTCAAATGAAGTTGTCTATATTCTTCAAATTATTCAATCGTGTGTTTAGTATGGAGTTTACATAGTCTTTATTGTTTTAATTAGCCATATCATGTAACTTGACACTGGTTTCAAATTTATACTAAATGTTGATGTTGATGAACAATCACATCAACATTCCTAATGAGAAAAAACATACGCATCTATATTGCACACCTATATCATTTTATCTAGAGATTTTTTTACAAAATGGACCAATTTCACATTACAATAATCAATCTATCTCGTTCACTCAGAGTCAATAAATTCAATGATACAATATACTACATAAGAGATTCTATAAGTAAAATGCTCTTATAATTTTTGTACTTAACTAAACTGCAGAGATTAACTATTATGTATCATTTGTTTAAATATAAAAGATAACATCCTATCTTATAATTAAACAGTTTTAATAACTTTTTTATATCATATATAAAATTCTAAAAATAAGAAAAATAATATAACTCATAAAGCTGCCTTCAAACTTGTCGGCAGAGACTAAGCTGCCTTCAATTCCACACAAAGCTTGAAAGTTGACATTGGCATATTGTTATATATATTCAAACTTGCCGGCAGGGACTAACTTCTCATTTTTTATAGGCTTGAAGTAGCAACTTTAATAACTTAGAGATCTTGGGCAATCTTTGATGGTAGGCTAACAAAGTGCTATGAGCTTTCCTAGACCATCAAGGGTCAAAAGGTAAAGATATATTATATTACAGACGACTATGGCCACTGACAAAAAGGTTTCTCATTGTTTGACTTATTATTTGGTCAATGAAAGCAACCCTAAACCATTTCCACACAGCTTCGTCTTATTCTTATCCATGGAACGAAATAGAAGATTTGCTTGTTACAGTTTTGTATATAACTGTATACTCCTCCGGCATGGAAGGTACTCATCTATTGGACTCGTAGAAGTTAGAGCATCTGAGGATAATAAACGGGTCATCATGGCAACGTTTTCCTTATTCTGCTATCTTCACATTTTCCATCCCGCGGACTATATTCTGATCTTCCTTCTACTTTCAAATGCTTTTCATGGTCATGGACAATCGGAGGCAGGACAAGAAAGTAGAGTTCTGCACGAGAAGCACTCCAATTTCACCAATGAAGAAATGAGCAGATTTGATGAAGTGGTGAAGATGGTGATGGCCATCAGCAATGCACCAGGAGCTCAGCTGGCTGTGGCCAAAGGAGGTCAACTCAAATACTTCAAAGCTTTTGGGGTTGCCATTCGTGACAATGGGGAGCCCGTCACCACACATCACGTTTTCAGATATAATAGCATCTCCAAAGTCATTACAGGCACTGCCATTCTCAAACTCGTTCAGGTAATGCACCCTGATACCTAAACTAATTATCAATATATATTTTTATTTTGGTAGTTCAATATATAAAGATAACCAAGATGACTTATTATTATTATTATCTTAGTCATTGTAAAGTTCAAGTTAGTTCAAGCTAAACACTAAATTGATGTATAAGATTTTTTTTGTTTATGAGATAAAGACTTACTTTCGCTTAACTATTTAACTGCTAAATCTACCCAATCATACATATTTTACCTCTCTTGTTTTAAAGTATATCACATGTTAACCATTATAAAATATAATTTGAATATATATATGAATTCATATTGTTGTTACAGGAAGGGAAAGTGAGTCTAGAGGACAAGCCTTTCAGTTATCTGGAGAATCTCCATCCCCCAAAAGGTGCAACTGTGGACAAGCGGCTGCTGAATATCACAGTACAAAATCTGTTACAACACACTGGAGGGTGGAATCGAACCTCGACCGGAATCGATGTGTTTGGAATCCAAACAGCTCTCTATGTATCACAATCTCTGGGGTTCCCGCCTCCGCCGAGACCGTCAGAAGCAATCCGTTTCATGAAAGGGATAGCCCTGGATTTTGATCCGGGGTCAGCCATGGAATACTCCAACTTTGGGTACCTAATCCTGGGGAGAGTTATCGAGAAAGTCAGTGGAATGAATTATGGTGAATATGTGCAGAAACACATGTTCCATGAACTGGGAATTAGGGGGATAAAGTTGGGACAATCCATGTTGGAGCATCTCGCTCACAACGAAGTTCGTTATTATGGAATCAATGGTGAAGACACACCATTTGTGTCAATATTTCCTAACCAGGGGTTCGTGAACTCAAGTTATGGATTAATGGATTACAATAGTTCCGACTCGTTTGCTTCATGGATTGGAAGCGCGGGGGATCTTGTTAGGTTTGTAGATCACATTGACGGCCTTCGACGGCCTGCAATTCTGAGGAAAGAGATGGTTGACGCGATGCTGAATGCTCCGATGCCATCTAACAGAGGGAGCGTGGCCGGGAATCTGCTGTTTGATCACCCGAGGGGATTAGATGTGTTCGTGAGTGTTGATAAGAGGTCTGGCAGCATAACAAGCTTTCAGCATAATGGTGCAGCCTCTGGTGCCCGTTCTTATGTCATGAGATTGATGGAGGAGAATATCACTTTTGCGTTGCTTCTTAATACTTTACCATTGGATCCGGACTTCGATTATATTGTGGCAGGTAATCTCAGCGAGGTTGCCAGGGGTATACGCAATTGGCCTCTACATGACTTATTTCAATAAAGTTGAAGGTTGAAGTGGATTTGAGAAGGGTATTTCTTACTTTAATTTCAGATTTTGGAATATTTGAAATGTTTCAAAGTCTATAAAACAAATAAGAATAAAAATAATATGGTGGTATGTTGTTTAAGTTTTAAATATTAATAAAAGCTACATTGCGGCAAGTTACTTTTTAATTGTATGTATGAATTGTGTGTTTGTAGATTTTAGTAGATTTTAATTGTTTATAAATTTTTGTATATTTGGTTAAAGTGATAAGTGTGAAGATGGCAGTATTTGAAGTAAAAAAATATTGAATATATATATATATATATATTAAAATGAATTGATAAATTGGAAGAAATTTTTAACTCTAGTTAATATAGAAATGAAATTATTTCAAAATAATTTTAAATGATTTACTAATTAAATTTATATAATTTAACTAATCAAATATATCTTTATCTAAAGATTTATATTTATATTTAAATTATATTTCTATTTAAAAATAAAATAAATTTATTAATATATGTTTTTAATTACATTTTTGTTTAACTTAAAACGAATTTATTAAAAGCTTTATTATTTTTTAATGGAAAGCTTTATTATTTTTTTTATGGTATAGACATTTCACATTATGAGAATTTCAGTTTTGCTAATGATATGCTTTCTCATGGTAAACTAAAGACTACTAAAAATATAATTTATTTTACATAAGTAAATATTTTAACTTGTCATCCAAACATATTAATTTATTTTTAAATTATATATAAATTTTAAAATTGAAATTCAAAAGTCAACATTAACATTTAACATGGAAAACAAATGTAGTCATACTATTGAAAGTAGAGCATATTGTTTGGAAGTTTGTACTATCTTGAAAATGTCAAAGTTAAAAAAATTATATTATATAGTTAGAAAGGCTATAAATATTGTATAAAATCACACCATTGTTACAAACACTTTGGCACATGTACAAAGATATTCACCCCTCCATAGAACCCAAAAATATGATTGAATGTGATTATGTTCTTATCTTCTTATTTTTATATATACTTTAGTGTGTTGTATACTACTAAATTTTACAATCATTTTCTTTTGTGATGGCTAAAATAGTTAAATATAAAATATAATTATTTTATAAAAATCTTTACAATTTTACTATCTCAACCATATAAATTACACATGTTTATCTCAAGGTTTATTTTCCCACTTTAACATGTAACATTAAAGTTGGTGAAATGTAACCATCTAAATAATAAACAATTGAAAGGAGTCTTAGCTTTTATCTTGACTTTAAAATGCACACTATATCTTTCCAAAAAAACTTTAAACAGTGGGACAAGAAGAAATTATGTAACTTTGATAGAATATATTACCCTTAGTTGTGATTGTTAGCCAAACATAGCTTTCCACCAAATGAATTTAGTTGAATATATACCCTAAGAACAATATTCTAGCATAACATTGAAAGATTCGAGTACATTAGCCCTAAAAGTTAGTTGAATATATACCTTTGTCATGCTTCTCACCCAAAGATAGCTAGATTGAAGGAAGATTTTGGATGAAGTTTCATACCTTTTAAGTGCTAAAAAGATCAATATTCTGGGATATCTTTGAAATATTTGAGTACATTATCCCTAATTGTTATAAACATGATATGATAGCCTTGACATGTTATTGAGAAGAAGATCCAATAGTTGAAGGTAAACCCAACCTCTAGTAATAGTGGTAATAGTGAGAGGTTAGAGCTATGCATTTGGTAGAAAAACAAAACTTTATTTAAACTCAACATTTAAAATCAATATTTGGATATGATCTCTCACTTAGTCTTGATGATGAGAAAGACTTTCTATTTCATATGATTACCAAAATAATTCTAAATATGTACGATGGATTATATAAGCCAAAATTCTTAAAAAAAAAATTCTTGTTCTTGACCTTATGAGTATAACGATTCATACTCAAACATGATATTAATTTTTAATTTTTTTATTACAATAAACAAGTGTATCTAAGAAATTAGTTTGAGGTCAAGACTCAATCTCATTTGACAAATAGTGGGAAGAGATTAGCTCAGACTCCCTGACCCTGAGATTAATTCATGATATGTAGCCGTTTTTTTATACTTAATTTTAATTTTAAAATATCAATATAAATTTATTCACAACTTAGTTACATTACTGTAAATTTCATTATTTTATAATTTAAAATATACAATTAAAATAAAAAATATTAATTACATTTCCGCTAAAATTTCCCTAAAAAGGGATTGACTTGGTATTCTGCTCCTTAACTCTATGTCAAAAAAGCAGACTGCCACCTTCTAGTGGCACCCATACACAAGGTCGGGGATCGAGATGTGGACTGGCCTCCTTAGTATTTTTGGTATTGTATTTTGCTTGAATTGAAAAATAAAATATGTTAATAAATTACACAAAATGCAATGTTGCACAATATGTTAATAAATTACACAAAATGCAATGTTGCAATGTTTTTCGTATTTATAGTATAATTTCAATTGGAATTATAGGTACAGTTTAATGAAAATCATAAACCAAAAACTTATTGAAGTGATCAAAATCATGAATATCTATTTTATCGATTTTTATTTAAAAATAAAAAAATAAAAATACAATTAGGTAAATAGTCTGAAACAGAAATACCCAAAATTGTAAATGCAAAGTTTACACTTATTCTTACGTGTGTAAAAGCACAATTCCTTGGATTGAAATTTTTGAAATGATGCAAATCGTCGGGATTTTAAATTTAGCTTGTAATTTTTTTTTGGTTTTAATGAAAGACTTTAAGGAGACACCAGATTTTAAGAGATGTTTAGTTTTTATGAGGCAATGCATGGATCATTTTCAATGATATAGGAAAATAACAGTTAGAATCTTAAGATTTTTTATTTTTTATTTTTTATTTTTATTTTTTTAAATTATAGTTATTTTATTTTATTTTTTCAAAATTTTAAATTGTATTAATTATATTTATTATATTTATTTTGATTTAAATTATATATAAACAACTGCTTGCAACATTAAACCATGGTGAAAAAGCTGGAGAATTTGTGTTGATTGTGATTACTTTTTTTTGATCACTCCTTTTTATAACTCACTGGATATTAATTTTATTTTAATTAAATTCAGAGTCGAGCCGACTAGAGGTTAGTGTTTCTTTCCATTTATGCTCGCCAAAATCTACGTGAAGAACCTCGACTGTATACTTCCAATGGTGCCCACGCACAAGGTCGGAGGTCGGAGGGTGTTACGACCGTAGGATACATTATTGCTTGAAAATAAGGAAATCGAATTTGGATGATAGGGATATCAAATATAACCTAGGCATGAGGAATGAGCCCGGTGTCATCGATCTATGTGTCAAATCATCTATTCGATCTCGATAATGCCTTTGTCCGCCTAACCTATTCCTATGTGGGATTGAAACTAGCCACTGGAGATAGCTATGGATCTGTGGGTTAGTTGTTCCAACCTTGAGACTTAGATATGTTGTTTTGAGGGAATGTTGGAAAGGCAGAAGAGTAACGACACAAATTACACAAATATTTCACACAATAACACAAACGAGATGCACCTCTTCTATTAATCTTCAATCTCTCTCACTTTCTAAATACAATGAACCCATCGAAGGGTATTTATCCTGACTCACTTGACATGAACACACTTACCAAACTCATCTATCACATAACTCGACTTGTTCAACACTCACTTAACTGACTCTCTAACTCACTCACCAAATTCATCTATAACATAACTCGATGCTTACTTATTTGATTGTCTAACTCTTCATGTAGGAGTTAATTAACTATTTTAACACTCTCTCTTAATTACGACCGCTAAACTAAAACATAACTCATGACAACTCAAACATGCTTGCTGGTCTATGTCTCAGCTAGGCTTACAACACCCAAATTTCTTTTGTGAAACTCAAACACATTTATTTCCAATGGCTTTTAAATATATCAGCTAATTGATCACTAGATTTACAAGGTTTCAAGTGAACTTATCCATTTCTCACAACCTCTCTAATAAAGTGATATTTAGTATCAATATGCTTGCTCTTTTGATGAAACACACTATCCTTGGATAGTGCAATCATTGAAGTGTTGTCACAATATATTTATGTGGATCCTTGTTATTTCTTCTTGAGTCCATCCAATACTCTTATTAATCATACTGCTTGACATGCTGTTGATGTTGCTACTACATATTCTGCTTCTGCTGATGATAGTGTCACAATGGGTTGATTCTTAGATTCCCATGCTATCACACCTGAACAATTATGGAACACATAACCGGAAGTTCTCTTCCTATCATCCAAACTTCCTGCAAAATCACTATCTGTAAATCCAATCAAATCTTTATTTTCTGTACTTACATACATTATGCCACAATCTCTGATTCATGCTATGTATCTCATAATTCATTTTCTTGCACTCCAATGTGTGTATTTTGGAGTCTCCATAAATCTGGAAATCAAACTCACTCCTTGTATAATATCTGGTCTTGTAGCTGTGAGATACATGAGGCTACCAACCAATATTTTGAATAGAGTTGGATTGACATCTGATCCTTCATCATCCTTTCTTAACTTTGTACTTGTTGTAACTGGTGTAGGTACATGTTTGCAATTATCCATACTGAATATTTTCAGCAAATCTCTGGCATATTTATTTTGGAAAATAAAAATTCCTTTTTCAGATTGCTCAACTTCTATGCCAAGAAAATATTTCATGAGACCAAGATCTATCATCTCAAATTATTTCATCATGTCTGATTTAGATTCGTCTAACTCAAAGTCACCTGTAAAAATCATTTCATCAACATATAATCAAACAATCAAAACCTATCCATGCTCATTTACCTTTGTGTACAAGGTAGGCTCAATGATGCTTC
The DNA here is from genome assembly GCA_034641835.2 of Pinus albicaulis. NCBI lineage: Eukaryota > Viridiplantae > Streptophyta > Pinopsida > Pinales > Pinaceae > Pinus > Pinus albicaulis. Next base: position 180,220,772 of record CM076583.1, on the reverse strand, counting down.
TGCAAAATCCATTCTTAATCATGTAACTGTTGATTCTGATATACCATGCTCTAGGTGCTTGCTTGAGACCATAGAGCGCTTTCTTCAACTTGTAAACTTTATCTTCTTTACCTTCAACTTCATAACCTGGAGGCTACTACACATAAATTTCTTCTTTTATAATTCCATTCAAGAAGACTGATTTGACATTCATCTGATATACTTTCCACTTGTTCTGAGCTACTGTGGCTAGAAATACTCTTACAGTATCCAATCTAGCTACTGGAGAAATTTTTTCCCCAAAGTCTATTCCTGGTTGCTGCGAGAATCCTTTTTCTACAAGTCTTGCTTTAAATATGTCAATTTCACCTTTCTCATTCAACTTTGTCTTGTACACCCACTTCACACCAATGAGGTTTTTATCGTTTGGTAAATTAACCAGATCCCATGTATCATTATTTTCAATAGAATCAATCTCTTCATCCATGGATTGCACCCAATTTTCATTTCTGATTGATTCTTCAAACGAAGAAGGTTGGAATGACAATAATGAAAATTTTGAACTAACAACCAAATCATCATAAATATATTTCAGACTTCTCATCTTTCTCTTACCATTGCTTGATTCATTACCTGATTGGCTGCTAGGAGAATTATGGCCTGATGATATGCTTGAAGATCCATGCTGCTTTGAAAATATTGGAGTCCTTGCTGGTGTGACTCTATTTGGTGTCTTCTCTCTTGGTTATTGTTGCTCCTTTTCTGCTACATCATCCTCTTCCATCAATGGTGCTTGTGCATCAACTGTTTTGTCTATAGTCCCATTCCATGACTCTTTTTCTTTGAACACAACATCTCTACTGATTATTTTCTTCTTGGTGACAGGGTTATACAATTTGTAAGCTTTTGACTACTCACTATAACCAGGAAATATGCATTTTTCACTTTGATCATCCAATTTTCCTCTTATCTACTTAGGCACATGTGCATAGGATACACATCCAAAAACTCCGAGATGAGATACGCTGCATGACATATCCATCCATGCTTATTCTGGAACTATGTTCATCAAACTATTTGTAGGTGATTTTTTTATCATATAAACATCAAATGCAACTGCTTTTGCCCAATACTCATTAGACAAGTTTCTTTCTTTCAACGTGCTCCTTGTCATGTTCATGATTGTTATGTTATTTCTATCTGCAACACCATTCTGCTGCGGTGTGTATCTAGTTGTAAATTGTCTTCTGATTCCATGTTGTTTGCAGTACTCATGGAATGCCTTCGAATCATATTCTCCACTACGATCTGATCTCAATACCTTGATTTGTCAGTCACTTTGGTTCTCTGCTAAGGCTTTTAACTCTTTGAAATTTGCAAAAGTTTCAGAATTCTGCTTCAAAAAGTAAACCCAAGTATTTCTGCTATAGTAATCAATAAAAGTGAGGAAGTAACAACTTCCACCAATTGACTCTGTCCTCATATGTACACACAAGTCTGTATGCACCAACTCAAGTGGTTTGCTCAGTATGAAACTCCCTTCGGAAAACTTTCACAGTGTTCTTTCCCAAGATGAAACACTCACAAGTACTAGAAGGTTATTTGATGGGAGGTAATCCTCTGACCATTTGTTTCTGCTGCAAAAATCTTAAACCAGAAAAGTGCAAGTGTCCAAACTGAAAGTCACATAACCAGTTATCATTAGAACATGAAAATGTAAAAGAACTAACCTGATCGTTGTAGTTCATAATTATAGGAAAGAGTCCGTTCTTCGTTATCTGCACCTTTGATATCAACTGCTTGCTTGGGGGTTTTTCATTGTTGAGATTCAACAAGATGATGAGCTTAGTGAAAAGAGTCGCCTTCACTAAGTGGGCCCACAGGCTATTTTTGGCGCAAGTCTATTTTTAGACATGGTGATCATATTTCAGAAGTTGCAGGATGCTATTTGTGGATGGTTGATCAAGTTGGGAAAACAGATGAAATTCTATTTTTAGAATATTGGGCGAAGTCTACTTATAGATCGTCGATCTAAAAATAGAAGTGTCGATTATTATTAGCTCTTAATAATAATCCGACGATAAACAACAAATTATTCTCTTGGAGTGTTGAAGATTTTAACAAGAAATAGTGAAGGAGGCATCCTGAAACATCATTCCTGATCCTAGTTGGAAAGTGATCACCAAAACTAGGTGGGGGACCACACAAGTGATTTTTGTCACAAAGTGTATTTTTAGACTATGTCTATTTTTAGACATATGGATCATATTCTATGAGTTGTGGGATGTTATTTGTGGATGGTTGGTCAAGTTGGAAAAATAGATGGATTTCTATTTTTAGACATATTGTGCGGAATCTATTTTTAGATTGCCAGTCTAAAAATAGATATGTCTAATATTATTAGCTCTTGATAATATTTGGACTCTAAACATTATCTTATTCTCTTGGAGCACTTCAGTTAGGTGGACATATGTGGCACAGAAGCTGACAGAAGGAATTACGCTATTCCTGAGGGTTAAGTGGAGCTATTGCATGGATACTTCAGTTAGAACTCATGTGACAGAGTTTGGTGGAGTTAATTGAGGGAGTTAATGGAGTTGTGTTCAGTTTAACTAATCTAAACTTAGTTGAGTTATTTGTATCTAGTTTAACTAATTGATACAATTAGTGAGAGTGGTGTGAATTAATTATCAATTAATTCACTAATTATAAACTCATTAATCAACTAAAGAATACATCATTTAACTTCAGTGCATGGACAGCTTCAGTGGAGACCAGTGCAGAGATAGGTGAAAGGGAAAGTGTGACTATCAGTTGTGACTATAAGTGATGCATGGTTTGCATCCAATTCTCAGTAGAGATGCCTATAAAGACGACGTGAGCAAGGTTGGGGTAATAAATTCTCATCAAGAGGCATTCTTCAGCAGGGATTTCACAGTAGAGGCAGGCTATCAAGTGGCAGAGATTGGAGCATGTGTTTTGCTAGATATAGCTTGATTAGTGTGTAGCAAGTGGAGATTATACTGAGAGCTTGTGAGGAGCTTTGTATGATGATTGTTACATGATCTCTATGACATATATAATATACAGATAGTTGGGGGTTTTCAGCTTTAAGCTTTCCCATTACATACCGTGTTCATATGTGTGAATTTTTATGGTTTTAATGTGTGCATGCAATTGATTTTATTTCCGCATGTGATGATCAATGGTAGAAGAGATTCTGTATTGTGCATGAAGATAAATAATTGTATGATTAGGAATCTCGGTGGATATCAGTTGCCTTCAAATTTCTACATGGTATCAGAGCGATATTGATCATTGGAGCAATTGCAAAACATTGAAGCGGTTAAGTTTTTGTATTGAAGCAACCAGAGGAAGTTGGCGCTGAACACAGAGGACCGAGGCACCAGATATTCACCAAGTAGGAACCTATCCAATTTTTTCCCCACCCAATCTTCTCCCAATCTTCTGTTCCTCCAAGTGGGTCTAAGTTTTGTTAAGGTGGCATCCACCAGCTGAGAACTGGCCTACTTATTTAGAAATAAATAAGTAAGCTGATCTGTCCTTGCAGAGGGTCCCCATGATCCAGAAAGGCCTAAAGAAAAATTTAGGTCCCCTCCCAAGATAGGGTTTGGGTTCTTCAAAAAATATTTTGCAAAGAGGTCGTCCCAAAACTGCATTGTCTCTGCGCAGGGCCCATACAGATTGAGCAACAGAAGAGGGGTACAGAGCTCATTTGAGTATACCTCCAGTGCCAAGGAATTTTCCGAACCCCAAGATGACAACTGCTTCAATTTTGCAGAGTTGAACACCGTTGCTATTCCCCCTGATCTTCCTTGGGCATCCAAAGCTTGGAACACCCATCTAGGGAAAATTCTTGAGAGAGTTGCTTTTACCTCCTCTGCCTAGCCCAAAATTTCTTGGAGGAATAAGACATCTGGTTTATGCAACTTCATCAGTTCCTTTAAGGCAAGTTTTTTAGGCAGACTAGCCAAGCCTCTACAATTGTAGGAGATAATAATCATCGGTAACCATGCGGGGGTGATTGCGCTGCTTAAAGAACCCCAGATAGGGACCTTTGCTTTCCGTCTGTGATATCAAGTTTAGATTTTACTTGTGCCTTGGATAGGTTTGATTTCCTACCTCTCAAATTTCTAGGCCCAACTAGAATAGGGTTTGTTTCCAGCCCTCCAATGGCTTTACTTATCCACAGTTTATTCACAAGAGATCTAAGATTATAGGGAGGCAGGCTAGGGAGACTCGATGAGGGAGATTCTGGCCCAAGAACACATCCACTTTGGGGAGGCATGGATGGGGAGGGGAGAGTAGTGATTATACTATCAAGAGACTCAATGATTTCATGCATTTTAATATATTCCATTTCATTTTGCCTCGAGGGACTAGGCTTTGAAAGATCAATAAAAAAAGAGCACATGAAAGAAACAGAAGGAGGATAAGAGATATGGGGCATACCCTCTAGAGGTGCGGCTTCAACCTCTTCATCTCTTGGAGGAATCGGGGCCTGTGATAGCTGCACGACCTGTTTAGAAACCTTTTGACTTAGAATATTTTCTTTTTTCCTTGAGAGAATCGTATCCTCCATTGTTGTGTCCAATTCTTCTATCTCTTCCATCAGATCCTCTTCAGGGTCCTCATTTTCTTTAGCTTTCGTAGAGGCATGTGCCTCCATGTTCACCTTATTTTTCTTTCTTCTGCGATGGTGGCCAAGAGGGCAATCTTTTATAAGGTGCCCATACTTATGGCACCTGTGACAACGAAATGACAAGTGTTTGTAATCCAAAATCTGGATATACTCGTAGTCTCTGTATTTTAAACACATTTCATCTGCCAAGCCTTCCCAGGGATTTAATTTTACCAGAATCCTGGCCACGCTTAGATCCCTTGTTATCTTGAAAGATGAATCAACTTCTAGAAACTGCCCCAGGGTATTTTCGATGGATCTAAAGGCAGAGTCTATCCAGAAAGGAAGAGGGAGTCCCAAAAGCTTTACCCACACAGGGGAATCTTCCATCTTTTCCCTCTGAGCATCAAAGAGTGGAGTCCATCTTCTGAACAAGACTGGCCTCTTCCCGAAGCACCAGTTTCTTGCCAATACCCATTACAGATGATATTTCTGTTCGAACTTCAGACTAAACCAACCCTTTTCCAGAGCTTGTATTTCCACAGGCATGCCAGGAGCTTCCTTCCATTCTGTATTGGTCCACTTAGATATGTAGTTTGCCGAAAATTTCCTCCCCCTGACTCTTCCCACAAGGATTGTCTTAGTAGCTTCCATAACTTCATCTATGATGATGTCTACTCCGAGCACACAACACGACTGTTCATCCTTCTTCCTAATTGCTTTGTTCTTCTTCCATTTGGATCCCGGAGACCCACTTCCTCCTCCTTCCGCTCCTTCCACTGGGCTTTCTTGAAAAACTGCAGGGTCTGCTACAGACGACATAGGTCGCTTTTCACCTGCTAAATTTCAAAGTTCCCTTTATGAAACCCTAGCGCCTTGTTATTGTGAGGCTTCTAGGGTAATTCTCACTTGAATGTTTGAGGATCCACTAGCTCCCCCTTGGACTGCCGACCCCTCTAAAGGCCTCTACTGACTTCTACTAACCTGCCCCTGGGTCCTCGACGGACCCCGACCACCCTTGGCTAGAAACGGGCCTATACTAGTCGCTTCACTCCCTTGTGAAAGAAGGAATTTCTCCAAAAAAGCGAAACCCTGTCCCTAAGATAAGTTCCTTAGCACACCAGAGTCTGCCTTAGATATTCCTCTATCTTGATCCAACCCTTCAGTCCTTTCCACCCCCAAAGCTTTTAAACCCACAGAACTCGAAAACCCAATATTTGCTACAATGCCTTCTAACCCTCCCATGTAAATCGGATAAGAGGGAATACCTGACACTATAGAAAACGACAGAGCTTACAGGATGAATTCAAAAATTCCTCCTCCACCACAGGTTCTTGGCGTTGTTTTTGATACCACCCCTCTTGATCCTTCCGTTTTCCAGACGCAGTTAAACGTGCTCTGCAAGCTTTCTTCTAACAGAGCGGCCCCATTTACAAAACCCTGCTGACCTGGGTCCGATCGTTTTGGCTCTACTTCTGCAATGATAGGGAAAAAAGTTCCAGGTTCTTCTCCGAGACCTCGTACCCCCAACAAGTGAGTAGGTCCTCCGACGCCGGCTCAACGTCCATGTGATCATTGTCGAAACCCATTGCTAAGAAAACTGCCCAGCATTAACCCTAAACCATGACAGCGTAGAGACCGCAGGTGCACAGAAACCCTATCCCCGGAATGACGTCGAGTGAAAAAATTAGGGTTTGTGAAGGGTAACTCCATTACTAACCTCGCTCTTCCACGAGCGCATCCGAAAACTCCCGTACTCCTCGTGTCTTCTACCTGCGATGCCAACTGCTCTCTGGTTTCTGACGAGATCTGCTTGGTGTCAATCTTGGGTCCCCGCACGTCCCTGCCCAGAGCCCTGTGTACGACCCGCAAACCCTGTAGGGTTCCGCCATACTTAGGGTTTCATCCTTTCTCTCGAAATATTACCTTCATTATTTTTTGAATCAATAGTTAATCTATATAAGTTGACATAATTTATACATTAAAAAAAATATGTAACAATATTTTTAACCATGTAGATTTACCCCACTTTATCATGGAGATTTTTAATCTAAATAGGCTTTGTTACAATATCATGGATTATCAATACCATGCCCAAAAAACCATAACTCATTTTGTAATACACTTGTGTATATGACATTTTTTTAATTAATCAATTTAATTAAAATGGAGAAAAAGGCATAACTAATTTGGAGATAAATCTCAACCATTGATTTCTAAATACTACTAAGAAAATCTAGAAGTTTCCATGGAGGTTAATTCCCTACCATCCACTTAATAATTAATGATAATTAAATTAAAATTCTAGAAGCACCACAAAAATCACATCTCAACTAATGTCCCCCTCACGATAAAGTGTTGGAGTTCTTAATTATTTCACCATCCCATCCTTAATATTATCTAGATTTTGTTATCATACTTCCTCTTATGAGACATCTAGAAGGAGTGTAATAAAAACATATTTTGTACTCTTTCCATTTCTCTCGAAGAAGCCCTTTGGACCTTCATTAAAAACAATGTCAAGAAATCTATTGTTATTGCTCATGGATGCCTTGATAGATGTCCTGAGCTGCGAAATTCCAGATACGAGATTTCATTTTGTGTAAATCATTGACGTAAGTAAAATGTACTTCACTAACTTGGAAAATGTACAAACAAATAAATATCATTTAAATACTTATTGTCTACTTTATCTTTAAGGACACGGTAGCACGAGCTTGGTGGTGGGAAAGACGAAGGTAACGACGACATACAACATGCCAGATCCTCCCTCGAATATCTCTGTCCAACGAAGAAGTCTTCATCTCACGCCAAATCAACCCGTTTGAAACCACTTCACACCAACAAATCCAGCTCAGATGCTCAAAACATCCCATAATGAATTCCAGCACTGCTTTTATTTGAATGCGATTCTAACTCATAATCTTAACACTTTATCAGTTTTTTTTTTTTATCTAATTAATTTTATTTAGCACACTAATAATCGATTCAATTAGTATACATTAACTTCGGGAACAAGTATGAAAGTCATGCCCTTCTTGAACAGAATTAATATTGAGTATTCATTTTTGGATTTCTCTTTCGTGCTTATATGCACTTTTTGCATGGTACAATGAATCCAGAATTTGCCATATAATTTCAATGTACGATGGCATGCTTCACATTGAAATATTTTGATATATATATATATATTAAATAATTTTATAATAACTTTTATTTTGAAAAGTAGAAGGTTTTTAAAATTCCAACCATATTGGTACAATTTGATATTTTTAAATACTTGTTAGTACAATGTCATATTTTTGGTGAATGTATGTCAAACAATTTTGGGTTGTTGTTTAGATTTTTCAAATGAAGTTGTCTATATTCTTCAAATTATTCAATTGTGTGTTTAGTATGGAGTTTACATAGTCTTTATTGTTTTAATTAGCCATATCATGTAATTTGACACTGGTTTCAAATTTATACTAAATGTTGATGTTGATGAACAATCACATCAACATTCCTTGTCGAGTTGTTCAATGTATAATTAGGTTGAATTGAGGCGGAGACAATGCTCGTAGTTTATTATACCCAATTTTTATTAAACAATTCAATGAGCAAAACAACCCTATTGATGGGTATCTTTTTCATACTCAAATTGTATTAAACAAATTTTCAAAAAAACAATTGACCAACCACAAAAGCAGCCAACCAATAAAAACATCTAATGAGAAAAAACATAGGCATCTATATTGCACACCTATATCATTTTATCTAGAATTTTTTTTACAAAATGAACCAATTTCACATTACAATAACCAATCTATCTCGTTCACTCAGAGTCAATAAATTCAATGATACAATATACTACATAAGAGATTCTATAAGTAAAATACTCTTAAAATTTTTTTACTTAACTAAACTGCAGAGATTTACTATTATGTAACATTTGTTTAAATATAAAAGATAACATCCTATCTTATAATTAAACAGTTTTAATAACTTTTTTATATTATATATAAAATTCTAAAAAGTAAGAAAAATAATATACCTCATAAAGCTGCCTTCAAACTTGTCGGCAGAGACTAGGCTGCCTTCAATTCCACACAAAGCTTGGAAGTTGAAATTGCCATACGAAGAATCATATGCGTGCACAATGATTGTTATATATATTCAAACTTGCCGGCAGGGACTAACTTCTCATTTTTTATAGGCTTGAAGTGGCAACTTTAATAACTTAGAGATCTTGGGCAATCTTTGATGGTAGGCTAACAAAGTGCTATGAGCTTTCCTAGACCATCAAGGGTCAAGAGGTAAAGATATATATTATATTACAGACGACTATGGGCACTGACAAAAAGGGTGCACATTGTTTGACTTACTATTTGGTCAATGAAAGCAACCCTAAACCATTTCCACACAGGGTGCTTCGTCTTATTCTTATCAATGAAAGCAACGAAATAGACGATTTGCTTATTACAGTTTTGTATATAAGTGTATACTCCTCCGGCATGGCAAATCATCCATTGCACTCGTAGAAGTTAGAGCATCTGAGGATAATAAACGGGTCATCATGGCAACGTTTTCCTTATTCTGCTATCTTCACATTTTCCATCCTGCGGAGTATATTTTGATCTTTCTTCTCCTTTCAAATGCATTTCATGGTCATGGACAATCGGAGGCGGGAGAAGAAAGTAGAGTTCTGCACGAGAAGCACTCCAATTCCACCAATGAAGAAATGAGCAGATTTGATGAAGTGGTGAAGATGGTGATGGGCATCAGCAATGCACCAGGAGCTCAGCTGGCTGTGGCCAAAGGAGGTCAACTCAAATACTTCAAAGCTTTTGGGGTTGCCAATCGTGACAATGGGGAGCCCGTCACCACACATCACGTTTTCAGATATAATAGCATCTCCAAAGTCATTACAGGCACTGCCATTCTCAAACTCGTTCAGGTAATGCACCCTCATACGTAAACTAATTATCAATATATATTTTTATTTTGGTAGTTCAATGATTTATTATTATTATTATTATCTTAGTCATTGTCAAGTTTAAGTTAGTTTAAGCTATACACTGATTTATTATTATTATTATTATTATCTTAGTCATTATCAGATTTAAGTTAGACACTAAATTGATATATAAGATTTTTTTGTTTATGAAATAAAGACTTACTTTCGCCTAACTATTTAACTGCTAAATCTAACCAATCCTACATAGTCTACCTCGTTTTAAAGTATAACACATGTTTAACGATTATAAAATATAATTTGAATATATATATGAATTCATATTGTTGTTGCAGGAAGGGAAAGTGAATCTAGAGGACAAGCCTTTCAGTTATCTGGAGAATCTCCATCCCCCAAAAGGTGCAACTGTGGACAAGCGGCTGCTGAATATCACAGTACAAAATCTGCTACAGCACACTGGAGGGTGGAATCGAACCTCGACCGGAATCGATGTGTTTGGAATCCAAACAGCTCTCTATGTATCACAATCTCTGGGGTTCCCGCCTCCGCCGAGACCATCAGAAGCAATCCGTTTCATGAAAGGGATAGCCCTGGATTTCGATCCGGGGTCAGCCATGGAATACTCCAACTTTGGGTACCTAATCCTTGGGAGAGTTATCGAGAAAGTCAGTGGAATGAATTATGGTGAATATGTGCAGAAACACATGTTCCATCAACTGGGAATTAGGGGGATAAAGTTGGGACAATCCATGTTGGAGCATCTCGCTCACAACGAAGTTCGTTATTATGGAATCAATGGTGAAGACACACCATTTGTGTCAATATTTCCTAACCAGGGGTTCGTGAACTCAAGCTATGGATTAATGGATTACAACAGTTCGGACTCGTTTGCTTCATGGATTGGAAGCGCGGGCGATCTTGTTAGGTTTGTAGATCACATTGACGGGCTTCGACGGCCTGCAATTCTGAGGAAAGAAATGGTAGACGCGATGCTGAATGCTCCGATGCCATCTAACAGAGGGAGCGTGGCCGGGAATCCGTTGTTTGATCACCCGAGGGGATTGGATGTGTTCGTGAGTGTTGATAAGAGGTCTGGCAACATAACAAGCTTTCAGCATAACGGTGCAGCCTCTGGTGCCCGTTCTTATGTCATGAGATTGATGGAGGAGAATATCACTTTTGCGTTGCTTCTTAGTACTTTACCATTGGATCCAGACTTCGATTATATTGTGGCAGGTAATCTCAGCGAGGTTGCCAGGGGTATACGCAATTGGCCTCTACATGACTTATTTCAATAAATTTGAAGGTTGAAGTGGATTTGAGAAGGGTATTTCTTACTTTAATTTCAGATTTTGGAATATGTGAAATGTTTCAAAGTCTATAAAACAAATAAGAATAAAAATAACATGGTGGTATGTTGTTTAAGTTTTAAATATTAATAAAAGCTACATTGTGGCAAGTTGCTTTTTAATTGTATGTATGAATTGTGTGTTTGTAGATTTTAGTGGATTTTAATTGGAATGAATTATGTGTTTATAAAATTTTGTATATTTGGTTAAAGTGATAAGTGTGAAGATGGCAGTATTTGAAGTAAAAAAAATATTGAATATATATATATATATATATATATATATATATATATATATATATATATATATATATATATATATATATATATATATATATAATATTTTTTTTTATATTAAAATGAATTGATAAATTGGAAGAAATTTTTAACTCTAGTTAATATAGAAATGAAATTATTTCAAAATAATTTTAAATGATTTACTAATTAAATTTATATAATTTAACTAATCAAATATATTAACTAGAAATGAAATTATTTCAAAATAATTTTAAATGATTTACTAATTAAATTTATATAATTTAACTAATCAAATATATCTTTATCTAAAGATTTATATTTATATTTAAATTATATTTCTATTTAAAAATAAAATAAATTTATTAATATATGTTTTTAATTACATTTTTGTTTAACTTAAAAGGAATTTATTAAAAGCTTTATTATTTTTTTATGGAAAGCTTTATTATTTTTGTTATGGTATAGACATTACACATTATGAGAATTTTAGTTTTTCTAATGATATGCTTTCTTATGGTAAACTAAAGACTACTAAAAATGTAATTTATTTTACATAAGTAAATATTTTAACTTGTCATCCAAACATATTAATTTATTTTTAAATTATATATAAATTTTAAAATTGAAATTCAAAAGTCAACATTAACATTTAACATGGAAAACAAATGTAGTCATACTATTGAAAGTAGAGCATATTGTTTGGAAGTTTGTACTATCTTGAAAATGTCAAAGTTAAAAAAATTATATTATATAGTTAGAAAGGCTATAAATATTGTATAAAATCACACCATTGTTACAAACACTTTGGCACATGTATAAAGATATTCACCCCTCCATAGAACCCAAAAATATGATTGAATGTGATTATGTTCTTATCTTCTTATTTTTATATATACTTTAGTGTGTTGTATACTACTAAATTTTACAATCATTTTCTTTTGTGATGGCTAAAATAATTAAATATAAAATATAATTATTTTATATTAATCTTTACAATTTTACTATCTCAACCATATAAATTACACATGTTTATCTCAAGGTTTATTTTCCCACTTTAACATGTAGCATTAAAGTTGGTGAAATGTAACCATCTAAATAATAAACAATTGAAAGGAGTCTTAGCTTTTATCTTGACTTTAAAATGCACACTATGTCTTTCCAAAAAAACTTTAAATAGTGGGACAAGAAAAAATTATGTAACTTTGATAGAATATATTACCCTTAGTTGTGATTGTTAGCCAAACATAGCTTTCCACCGAATGACTTTAGTTGAATATATACCCTAAGAACAATATTCTAGCATAACTTTGAAAGATTTGAGTACATTAGCCCTAAAAGTTAGTTGAATATATACCTTTGTCATGCTTCTCACCCAAAGATAGCTAGATTGAAGGAAGATTTTAGATGAAGTTTCATACCTTTTAAGTGCTAAAAAGATCAATATTCTGGGATATCTTTGAAATATTTGAGTACATTATCCCTAATTGTTATAAACATGATATGATAGCCTTGACATGTTATTGAGAAGAAGATCCAATAGTTGAAGGTAAACCCAACTCTAGTGATAGTGAGAGGTCAGAGCTATGCATTTGGTAAAAAACAAAACTTTATTTAACCTCAACATTTAAAATCAATATCTAGATATGATCTCTCACCTAGTCTTGATGATGAGAAAGACTTTCTATTTCATATGATTACCAAAATAATTCTAAATATGTACGATGGATTATATAAGCCAAAATTCTAAAAAAAAAAAAAAAAAATTGCTCTTAACCTTCTGAATATAACGATTCATACTCAAACATAATATTAATATTTAATTTTTTTATTACAATAAACAAGTGTATCTAAGAAATTAGTTGGAGGTCAAGACTCAATCTCATTTGACAAATAGTGGGAAGAGATTAGCTCAGACTCCCTGACCCTGAGATTAATTCTGATATGTAGCCGTTTTTATACTTAATTTTAATTTTAAAATATCAATATAAATTTATTCACAACTTAGTTACATTACTGTAAATTTCATTATTTTATAATTTAAAATATACAATTAAAATAAAAAATATTAATTACATTTCCGCTAAAATTTCCCTAAAAAGGGATTGACTTGGTATTCTGCTCCCTAACGCTATGTCAAAAACGCAGACTGCCACCTTCTCGTGGCACCCATGCACAAGGTCGGGGATCGGGATGTGGACTGGCCTCCTTCGTATTTTTGGTATTGTATTTTGCTTGACTTGAAAAATAAAATATGTTAATAAATTACACAAAATGCAATGTTGCAATGTTTTTCGTATTTATAGTATAATTTCAATTGGAATTATCGGTACAGTTTAATGAAAATCATAAACCAAAAACTTATTGAAGTGATCAAAATCATGAATATCTATTTTATCAATTTTTATTATTGTTCAAAAAAAAAAAAAAAAAAATCTATTTTACTAAGGAAAAATACAATTAGGTAAATACTCTGAAACAGAAATACCCATAACTGTAAATGCAAAGTTTACACTTATTCTTACATGTGTAAAAGCACAATTCCTTGGATTGAAATTTTTGAAATGATGCAAATCGTAGGGATTTTAAATTTAGCTTGTAAATTTTTTTTTGGTTTTAACGAAGGACTTTAAGGAGACACAAGATTTTAAGAGATGTTTAGTTTTTATGAGGCAATGCATGGATCATTTTAAATGATATAGGAAAACAACAGTTAGAATCTTAAGATTTTTTTTTTTAATTTTTTTTTTTTCCATTTTTTTCTTTAGTTATTTTATTTTATTTTTTCAAAATTTTAAATTGTATTAATTATATTTATTATATTTATTTTGATTTAAATTATATATAAACAATTACTTGCAACATTAAACCATGGTGAAAAAGCTGGAGAATTTGTGTTAATCGTGATTACTTTTTTTTTATCACTCCTTTTTATAACTGACACTGGATATTAATTTTCTTTTAATTAAATTCAGAGTCGAGCCGACTAGAAGTCAGCGTTTCCTTCCATTTATGCTCACCAAAATCTACGTGAAGAACCCCGACTGTATACTTCCAACGGTGCCCATGCACGAGGTCGGAGGTCGGGTTGCGTTACGACCATAGGACACATTATTGCTTGAAAATAAGGAAATCGAATTTGGATGATAGGGATATCAAATATAACCTAGGCATGAGGAATGAGCCCGGTGTCATCGATCTGTGTGTCGAATCGTCTATTCGATCTCGATAATGCCTTTGTCTGCCTAACCTATTCCTATGTGGGATTGAAACTAGCCACTGGAGATAACTATGGATCTGTGGGTTAGTTGTTCCAACCTTGAGACTTAGATATGTTGTTTTGAGGGAATATTGGAAAGGTAGAAGAGTAATGACACAAATTACACAAATATTTCACACAATAACACAAACGAGATGCACCTCTTCTATTAATCTTCAATCTCTCTCACTTTCTAAATACAATGAACCCGTCGAAGGGTATTTATCCTGACTCGCTTGACATGAACACACTTACCAAACTCATCTATCACATAACTCGACTTGTTCAACACTCACTTAATTGACTCTCTAACTCACTCACCAAATTCATCTATAACATAACTCAATGATTACTTATTTGATTGTCTAACTCTTCATGTAGGAGCTAATTAACTATTTTAACACTCCCTCTTAATTACGACCGCTAAACTAAAACATAACTCACGACAACTCAAACATGCTTGCTGGTCTATGTCTCAGCTAGGCTTACAACACCCAAGTTTCTTTTGTGAAACTCAAACAGATCTGTTTCCAATGGCTTTTAAATATATCAGCCAATTGATCACTAGATTTACAAGGTTTCAAGTGAACTTATCCATTTCTCACAAGCTCTCTAATAAAGTGATATTTAGTATCAATATGCTTGCTCTTTTGATGAAACACACTATCCTTGGATAGTGCAATCACTGAAGTGTTGTCACAATATATTTATGTTGATTCTTGTTGTTTCTACTTGAGTCCATCCAATACTCTTATTAATCATACTGCTTGACATGCTACTGATGTTGCTACTACATATTCTGCTTCTGCTGATGATAGTGTCACAATGGGTTGATTCTTAGATTCCCATGCTATCACACCTGAACCAATATGGAACACATAACTGGAAGTGCTCTTCCTATCATCCAAACTTCCTGCAAAATCACTATCTGTAAATCCAATCAAATCTTTATTTTTTGTACTTACATACATTATGCCACAATCTCCGATTCATGCTATGTATCTCATAATTCATTTTCCTGCACTCCAATGTGTGTCTTTTGGAGTCTCCATAAATCTAGAAGTCAAACTCACTCCTTGCATAATATCTAGTCTTGTAGCTGTGAGATACATGAGGCTACCAACCAATCTTTTGAATAGAGTTGGATTGACATCTGATCCTTCATCATCCTTTCTTAACTTTGTACTTGTTGTAACTGGTGTAGGTACAGGTTTGCAATTATCCATACTGAATATTTTCAGCAAATCTCTGGCATATTTATTTTGGCAAATAAAAATTCCTTTTTCAGATTGCTCAACTTCTATGCCAAGAAAATATTTCATGAGACCAAGATCTATCATCTCAAATTATTTCATCATGTCTGATTTAGATTCATCTAACTCAAAGTCACCTGTAAAAATTATGTCATCAACATATAATCAAACAGTCAAAACCTATCCATGCTCATTTACCTTTGTGTACAAGGTAGGCTCAATGATGTTCTGCAAAATCCATTCTTAATCTTGTAACTGTTGATTCTGATATACCATGCTCTAGGTGCTTGCTTGAGACCATAGAGCGCTTTCTTCAACCTGTAAAATTTATCTTCTTTACCTTCAACTTCATAACCTGGAGGCTACTACACATAAATTTCTTCTTCTATAATTCCATTCAAGAAGGCTGATTTTACATCCATCTGATATACTTTCCACTTGTTCTGAGCTGCTGTGGCTAGAAATACTCTTACAGTATCCAATCTGGCTACTGGAGAAAAAATTTCCCCAAAGTCTATTCCTGGTTGCTGCGAGAATCCTTTTTCTACAAGTCTTGCTTTAAATATGTCAATTTCACCTTTCTCATTCAACTTTGTCTTGTACACCCACTTCACACCAATGAGGTTTTTATCGTTTGGTAAATTAACCAAATCCCATGTATCATTCTTTTCAATAGAATCAATCTCTTCATCCATGGATTGCACCTAATTTTCATCTCTGATTGCTTCTTCAAACGAAGAAGGTTGGAATGACAACAATGAAAAATTTGAACTAACAACCAAATCATCATAAATATATTTCAAACTTCTCATCTTTCTATTACCATTGCTTGATTCATTACCTGATTGGCTGCTAGGAGAATTATGGCCTGATGATATGCTTGAAGATCCATGCTGCTTTGAAAATATTGGAGTCCTTGTTGGTGTGACTCTATTTGGTGTCTGCTCTCTTGGTTATTGTTGCTCCTTTTCTGCTACATCATCCTCTTCCATCAATGGTGCTTGTGCATCAAATTTTTTGTCTACAGTCCCATTCCATGACTCTTTTTCTTTGAACACAACATCTCTATTGATTATTGTCTTCTTGGTGACAGGGTTATACAATTTTTAAGCTTTTGGCTACTCACTATAACCAGGAAATATGCATTTTTCACTTTGATCATCTAATTTTCCTCTTATCTACTTAGGCACATGTGCATAGGATACACATCCAAAAACTCTGAGATGAGATACGCTGCATGACATATCCATCCATGCTTATTTTGGAACTATGTTCATCAAACTATTTGTAGGTGATTTTTTTATCATATAAACATTAAATGCAACTGCTTCTTCCCAATACTCATTAGACAAGTTTCTTTCTTTCAACGTGCTCCTTGTCATGTTCATGATTGTTATGTTATTTCTATCTGCAACACCATTCTGCTGCGGTGTGTATCTAGTTTTAAACTGTCTTTTGATTCCATGTTGTTTGCAGTACTCATGGAATGCCTTCGAATCATATTATCCACTACGATCTGATCTCAATACCTTGATCTGTCAGTCACTTTGGTTCTCTGCTAAGGCTTTGAACTCTTTGAAATTTGCAAAAGTTGCATAATTCTGCTTCAAAAATTAAACCCAAGTATTTATGCTATAGTCATCAATAAAAGTGAGGAAGTAACAACTTCCACCAATTGACTCTGTCCTCATACGTACACACAAGTCTGTATGAACCAACTCAAGTGGTTTTCTTAGTATGAAACTCCCTTCGGAAAACTTTCACGGTGTTCTTTCCCAAGATGAAACACTCACAAGTACTAGAAGGTTATTTGATGGGAGGTAATCCTTTGACCATTTGTTTCTGCTGCAAAAATATTAAACCAAAAAAGTGCAAGTGTCCAAACTGAAAGTGCCATAACCAGTTATCATTAGGGCATGAAACTGTAAAAGAACTAACCTGATCGTTGTAGTTCATAATTATAGGAAAGAGTCTGTTCTTCGTTATCTGCACCTTTGATATCAACTGCTTGCTTGGGGGTTTGTCATTGTTGAGATTCAACAAGATGATGTGCTTAGTGAAAAGAGTCGCCTTCACTAAGTGGGCCCGCAGGCTATTTTTGGTGCAAGTCTATTTTTAGACATGGTGATCATATTTCAGAAGTTGCAGGATGCTATTTGTGGATGGTTGATCAAGAGTTGGGAAACTTGAGATGAAATTCTATTTTTAGAATATTGGGTGAAAGTCTATTTATAGATGCGTCGATCTAAAAATAGAAAGTGTCGATTATTATTAATATCATGTCAGGCAATAAAAAACAAATTATTCTCTTGCAGATGTTGAAAATGGCAACAAGAAACAGTGAAGGAGGCCTCCTGAAACATCTTTCCTGATCCTAGTTGGAAAGTGATCACCTAAACTAGGTGGGGACCACACATGTGATTTTTGTCGAAAAGTCTATTTTAGACTATGTCTATTTTAGACATATGGAGCATGGTCTAGGAGTTGCGGGATGCTATTCTTGGATGATTGGTCAAGTTGGTAAAAATATATGGACAGTTATTTTTAGACATACAGGTCGAAGTCTATTTTTAGACTGCCTGTCTAAAAATAGGTCAGTCAAATATTATTAACCCTTAATAATATTTAGACTATAAACATTATCTTTTCCTCTTGGAGCACTTCCGTTTGATGCTTGGATGTGGCACATGCAGCTGACAGAAGGAAATACACTTTTCCTTAGGGTTAGTTGAGTTATTGCATGGATACTTCGATTTAGAACTCATGTGGCTTGAGTTTGGTGGAGTTGATTGAGGAGTTAATGGAGTTGGTATCGAGTTTAACTAATCTAAACATAGTTGAGCTATTTGTATCTAGTTTAACTAATTGATACAATTAGTGAGAGTGGTGTGAATTAATTATTAATTAATTCACTAATTATAAACTCATTAATCAACTAAATAATACATCAGTTAACTACAGTGCATGGAAGTTTCAGTGGAGACAAGTGCAAAGATAGGTGAAAGGGAAAGTGTGACTATCAGTTGTGACTATAAGTGATGCATGGTTTGCATCCAACACTCAGTAGAGATGCCTATAAAGACTACGTGAGCAAGGCTGGGGTAGTTAAATTCTCATCAAGATGCATTATTTAGCAGGGATTGCGCAATAGAGGCAGGCTATCAAGTGGCAGAGATTGGAGCATGTGTTTTGCTAGATCTAGCTTGATTAGTGTGTAGCAAGTGGAGATTACACTGAGAGCTTGTGAGGAGCTTTGTATGATGATTGTTACATGATCTCTATGACATATATAATATACATATATTTGGGGGTTTTTAGCTTTAATCTTTCCCATTACATACTGTGTTCATATGTGTGAATTTTTATGGCTTTAATGAGTGCATGCAATTCATTTTATTTCCACATGTGATGATCAATGGTAGAAGATATTCTGTATTGTGCATGAAGATAAAATAGTGTGTGATCAGGAGAATCTCGGTGGATAACACTTCTCCAGTTATTCAAATTTCTACATGGTATCGAGAGCGATATTGATCATTGGAGCAATTGCAAAACATTGAAGCGGTTGAGTTTTTGTATTGAAGCGACCGTGAGAGGAAGTTGGCGAAGGAAAAACTCGAAATAAAAATGGAGAAGAACGACATTATTCTGGTATACTTGAAAAAGTTTGTCCACTGCATGGATGAGCTTCAGAGTGTAGGAGTTAGTGTGGATGAGGAAGGACAAGTCAAGAAGGTTGGGATTTGAGAAAAGAATCTCTATAGACTTGAAGTAGATGGGATGTCTACGGAGCTTCCTACTGTTGGGAAGTGCAAGAAAGACATGAAATTGATGCTTGAGAGGGAGCAAGTTTTGCATGCAGGTAATAGTGAACCTCGGGATGTGGAGCGGCCACAAGATGAGGATCAGTTAGTCAGGAAAACCACTCATGCGGTCAAATTTTGTGCGGATGGGGCGAGAGGGAGTGCATGTAGCTATACCACCAGGTGAGAGGTGGGACGACATGCATGAGTAATCCCAAGAGGATATTTCTGGGCAGGATTCATGGAGATGGTGTGGATCTCATGAATTGAACCTGGCTATGAGGTTCCAACAGCGCAGCAGTAGCATGATCAGTTGGATTGATGCAGGAAGATCAAAATGACAGTGTCGGATACTAGAGCGCGGATCAGAGTTGACAGCAAGTGCAGAGTGCATGGGTGAAAGAGTTCAACAGCACAGTGGTTCTTGATGACATGTGCAGTTGGTATCAGCAGAATTCAAATAATTTGATGATAGATGCATCAGATTGATCGAGTTCTTTGGAGCCTATTCAGTTTCAGAGGAGTTGCAGAGCAGATGCATGGAGTTGCATGGTGCTTGTAAAGGTTGCAGGATGAATGCATGGAGTTGCATGTCGCATGAAAAAGACAATCCTTTGTTGTTGAGAGGAGGAGTGATGAAGATTGGAACAAGAAATAGTGGAGGCATCTGAAACATCATTCCCGATCTAGTTGGAAAGTGATCCTCCAAAACTGGAATTGGGGGGTGGGTGGGCCACACAATTTAGTTTTTGTGTAAGTCTATTTTTAGACATGTCGATCATATTCTATGAGTTGCAGGATGCTATTTGTGTATGGTTGGTCAAGTTGGAAAAATAGATGGACTTCTATTTTTAGACATATTGGGCGGAATCTATTTTAGATTGCTAGTCTAAAAATAGATATGTCGAATATTATTAGCTCTTAATAATATTTGGACTCTAAACATTATCTTATTCTCTTGGAGCACTTCAGTTAAGTGCACAGATGTGGCACAGGAGCTGACCGAAGGAATTACGCTATTCCTGAGGGTTATGTGGAGCTATTGCATGGATACTTCAGTTAGAACTCATGTGACAGAGTTTGGTGGAGTTGATTGAGGAAGTTAGTGAAGTTGTATTCAGTTTAACTAATCTAAACATAGTTGAGCTATTTTTATCTAGTTTAACTAATTGATACAATTAGTGAGAGTGGTGTGAATTAATTATTAATTAATTCACTAATTATAAACTCATTAATCAACTAAATAATGCATCAGTTAACTTCAGTGCATGGACAGTTTCAGTGGAGACCAATGCAGAGATAGGTGAAAGGGCAAGTGTGACTATCAGTTGTGACTATAAGTGATGCATGGTTTGCATCCAACACTCAGTAGAGATGCCTATAAAGACCACGTGAGCAATGTTGGGGTAATAAATTCTCATCAAGAGGCATTCTTCAGCAGGGATTGCGCAATAGAGGCAGGCTATCAAGTGGCAGAGATTGGAGCATGTGTTTTGCTAGATCTAGCTTGATTAGTGTGTAGCAAGTGGAGATTATACTGAGAGCTTGTGAGAAGCTTTATATGATGATTGTTACATGATCTCTATGACATATATAATATACAGATAGTTGGGGGTTTTCAGCTTTAAGCTTTCCCATTACATATTGTGTTCATATGTGTGAATTTTTATGGCTTTAATGAGTGCATGCAATTGATTTTATTTCCGCATGTGATGATCAATGGTAGAAGAGATTCTGTATTGTGCATGAAGATAAAATAGTGTGTGATCAGGAGAATCTCGGTGGATAACATATCAGTTATTCAAATTTCTACATGATATCAGAGCGATATTGATCATTGGAGCAATTGCAAAACATTGAAGCGGTTGATTTTTTGTATTGAAGTGACCAGAGGAAGTTGGCACTGAAGGATAAACTCAGGAAAATAAAAATGGAGAAGAATGACACTATTCCGGTATACTTGACAAAGTTTGTCCACTGCAGGGATGAGCTTCGGAGTGTAGGAGTTAGTGTGTATGAGGAAGGACAAGTCAAGAAGGTTGGAATTCGAGCAAAGAATCTCTACAGACTTGAAGTAGATGGGATGTCTACGGAGCTTCCTACTGTTGGGAAGTGCAAGAAAGACATGCAATTGATGCTTGAGAGGGAGAAAGTTTTGCATGCAGGTAAGAGTGAACCTTGGGATGTGGAGCAGCCACAAGATGAGGATCATGGAGTGCGAGAAACCACTCATGTAGAGAAATTTCGTGCCAGATGGGTAGAGGGAGTGCATGCAGCTATACCACCAGGTGAGAGGTGGGGCGACATGCATGAGTAATCCCAAGAGGAGATTTCTGGGCAAGATTCATTGAGATGGTGTGGATCTCATGAATTGAACCTGGCTATGAGGTGCCCATAGAGCAGCAATATCATGATCAGTTGGATTGATGCAAGTAGATCAAAGTGACAGTGTCAGATACTGGAGCGCGGATCAGAGTTGACAGCAAGTGCAGAGTGCATGGGTGCATGAGTTCAACAACGTAGTGGTTCCTGATGACATGTGCAGTTGGTACCAGTAGAAGTCGAAGGCTTTGATGATAGATGCATCAGACTGATTGAGTTTTTTGGAGCCTATTCAGTTTCAAAGGAGTTGCAGAGCAGATGCATGGAGTTGCATGGCGCTTGTGAAGGTTGCAGGGCGAATGCATGGAGTTGCATGTCGCATGCAAAGACAATCCTTTCTTGTTGAGAGGGAATGTTGAAGATTGTAACAAGAAAAAGTGAAGGAGGCATCCTGAAACATCATTCCTGATCCTAGTTGGAAAGTGATCACCAAAACTAGGTGGGGGGCCACACAGGTGATTTTTGTCGCAAAGTCTATTTTTAGACTATGTCTATTTTTAGACATATGGATCATATTCTATGAGTTGCGGGATGATATTTGTGGATGGTTTGTCAAGTTGGAAAATTAGATGGATTTCTATTTTTAGACATATTGGGCGGAATCTATTTTTAGATTTCCAGTCTAAAAATAGATATGTCGAATATTATTAGCTCTTAATAATATTTGGACTCTAAACATTATCTTATTCTCTTGGAGCACTTCAGTTAAGTGCACAAATGTGGCACAGGAGCTGACAGAAGGAATTACGCTATTTCTGAGGGTTAAGTGGAGCTATTGCATGGATACTTCAGTTAGAACTCATGTGACAGAGTTTGGTGGAGTTGATTGAGGAGTTAATGGAGTTGTGTTCAGTTTAACTAATCTAAACATAGTTGAGCTAGTTGTATTTAGTCTAACTGATTAATACACTAGTGTAGAGTGGTGTGAATTAATTATTAATTAATTCACTAATTATAAACTCATTAATCAACTAAAGAATACATCAGTTAACTTCAGTGCATGGACAGTTTCAGTGGAGACCCGTGCAGAGATAGGTGAAAGGGCAAGTGTGACTATCAGTTGTGACTATAAGTGATGCATGGTTTGCATCCAACACTCAGTAGAGATGCCTATAAAGACTGCGTGAGCAAGGTTGGGGTAATAAATTCTCATCAAGAGGCATTCTTCAGCAAGGATTGCGCAGTAGAGGCAGGCTATCAAGTGGCAGATATTGGAGCATGTGTTTTGCTAGATCTAGCTTGATTAGTGCGTAGAAAGTGGAGATTATACTGAGAGCTTGTGAGGAGCTTTGTATGATGATTGTTACATGATCTCTATGACATATATAATATACAGATAGTTGGGGGTTTTCAGCTTTAAGCTTTCCCATTACATATTGTGTTCATATGTGTGAATTTTTATGGCTTTAATGAGTGCATGCAATTGATTTTATTTCCACATGTGATGATCAATGGTAGAAGAGATTCTATATTGTGCGTGAAGATAAAATAGTGTGTGATCAAGAGAATTTCGGTGGATAACATATCAGTTATTCAAATTTCTACATGGAGCACTTAGTTTCAATGCACATATTTGGCAAATCAGTGGGCTGAGGGAATTACGCAATTCCCAAGGGAAACTAGTGGTTCATGCATGGAGGACTTAGTTAGAACTGAAGTGGAAAAGTTATGACAAAGTTGGAAGAGTAATTCATGGAGTTGTATTCAGTTTAACTCAGTTAGACTCAATTGAGCTAGTTGTATCTAGTCTAACTGAATGATACACTAGTGAGAGTGGTGTGAATTAATTAGTTAATTAATTCAAAAATAATAACTCATTAATCAACTGAACAATACAACAGTTAACTACAGTGCATGTCAGTTCCAGTGGAGACCTAGTGGAGAGATAGGTGAAAGGGCAAGATGGACTATATGTTGTGACTATAGTGATGCATTGATTGCATCACACACACATTGGAGTTGCCAATGAGGATTGTGCAGTCAAGGCAAGGGTAATTCGAATTCATTCTAAGCTATTCTTCAGCAGGGATTGCGCAGTGGAGGCAGGATAGCAGGAGGGCAAAGATCGGTGCATGGATTTACAAATTTTTCTTGATTAGTGTGTGACGATTGATTGTACTGAGAGCTTGATGTACTAAGCTTTGTATGATATTTTTACATGATCTCCATGATACATAATATATGATAATTGGGGTTTTCAGCTTCAGGCTTTCCCGTTAAACAACTATGTTATGTGTAATTGTTTTTATTTATGCTTCACATGTGTGTGCAATTAATTTTTTGCAAAAGATTAACAGTGGAAGGATTCTGTATTTTGCAATAAGTTAAATATTGTGAGATCAGGGGAATCTGGATGTATGCATGCTTAGTGTATAATAATTTCTACATGGTATCGAAGCATTGTTAATTCTTGAAGATTGCAATTGTGAAGAATTTCCGAGTTTGTGCTGGTGGACAATTTGAATTTTCTACAGAAGATTCTTGGTGCAGAAGTTGAGTATACATTGAAATGTCTTTCAATGGGTTGCGATTGGAGTATGCCCTTGATGGGAGATCGAATTACATAGCCTGGAAGGATAGGATGGAGGCGGTGCTGGAGGATAATGGTCTGAAGGAGTTCATCGATAGTGATGTTCCTATGCCGAGATCTAGCGATGCTGCATTACTTGATGCATGGCAAAAGAAGACAACAAAGACAAGAATAATTCTGTTGGAAGGTGTGAAGGACCATATTGTGTCCAGCCTTCACGGGAAAACCACTCCATTCTTAATGTGGAAGGCTTTGACAGATTTTTTCCAAAGCAGAAGTGTGATAGTATTCCAAAATACCTCACGAAGTTTGTCCACTACAAGGATGAACTAGGAAGTGTGGGGGTTACTGTTGATGATGAAGACTTGGTGAGCTTGGCTCTCCTTGGGCTTCCGAAGAGTTGGCATAACTAAAAATACTCTGTCAATGGACGGGAGAAACTGCTGGGATGGGAGCAACTTTGGTTGGATCTTGTGCAGGAGGAGATAAGGCGGGGTACCAGGGATGGCTCTTCATCGAAGAATGAAGATGAAGAAAATTGCGCTTTGGTTTCCAAAGCAAGGAAAGGGAAGGGGAAGAAATTTCCTTCAATATCCGATGCTAAAGGAAAGAAGCAGGATTTGTCCAAAGTGAAGTGTTTTCACTTTCACGAACATGGGCATTTCACCACTAAATGCCCACAGAAGAAGAAGAACAAGAAGGCTGCTGGGGCTGCAGCTGGAGAGGCCTTAGCCTCACAATTTGAACTTGATTTCTCTTTGATCGCATGCTTTGTTTCAAGCTGTATGTGATCAGTGTGGTATCTTGATAGTGGTGCATCTTTCCATATGACGGGAGACAAGGAGTTGTTTAGTGACTTGGAGGAGAAGGACCTCTAGATGCATATAGAGATGGGAGACGATGGTCGGTACAGTGCGACTAGAATTGGGACCATTACCTTTGAGAGGGAGTTCGGTAATCCATTCTTGTTGAAGGATGTTATGCATGTCCCAGGTCTGAAGAAGAACTTGGTCTCGGTCGCAATTTTGGAAGACAAAGGCTATGATGTTGTTTTCAGTGAGGGAAAAGCCTTCCTTCGACATAAAACAATGGGTCAAACCAAGAAGATAGGGGCTTGAATTAAGAATATCTACAAGCTAGAGGTAGATGGCTGCGCTGCAATGGTGGGCAAAGCAGAAGAAGTGGTGAGCCAGGATGAGGGCGAATTATGGCCCAGGAGATTGGGCCGTCTTCACCATGGCGCCTTGAAGATTTTCAGTAGATTTCTACTAGACTTCCCAAGGGTACTCTTACCCAGTCAAATTAGTGCAAGGGATGTACTATGGGTAAGTTTGTGAAGACCACCTTTCATGAGAAGGAGAACTGTGCTTTGGTGATCCTGGAGAGAATTCACATAGACGTGTGTGGATCTTTCTCAGTTGCTTCAATAGTAAAACACATGTATTATGTTATATTTGTTGATTACCATTCTCGTAGACGCTGGATATTCTTCATGCAGAAGAAGAGTGAAATGTTCTCAAAGTTATTTGAGTTCAAAGCATTAGTGGAGAAGGAGTCGGGGAAGCAAGTGAAAGCTCTACAGAGAGATAATGGTGGTGAATACATCTCGGGCGAATTCAAAGACTTCTGTTGCAAATAAGGAATTTGAAGAGAACTCATAGCACCTCATAACCCACAGAAGAATGGGGTCACAGAGAGAAAGAACATAATGATCGTGGGTGCTGCACGAGCGATGTTACATGACTAGGGCCTACTGATGCACTTGTGGGCAGAAGCATGCAACATTGCGGTTTATGTGAAAAACCATTGTCCTCATAGAGTACTTGGCATGAGTACACCCGAAGAAGATTTTATTGGTAAGAAGCCTGATATTTCTCATTTGAATATTTTTGGCTCATCTGTTTACATTCATGTGACTAAGGACGCTAGGAAGAAGCTGGAGTTGACTGTAGAAGTTGGGATATTTTTGGGGTACATAGAAACACCCCATAATTATCGTGTGTATTTTCCAGACAGTCAGATGACTGTGGTGCGACGGGATATAGGTGAAAGCCATGAATTTGTTGCTTGAGAGGGAGCTACACTTGCATGTAGAGGAGGAACTTCTTGTTCCCAAAGATGAGCCTCTAGATGTGGATCAACCATAAGAGGAGATTCATGGAGTGGAGGAGTCCACTCATGCTGAACCAAACATCAGAAAAGGTAGAAAGCGTACCACAGAAGCTGAGAGACTGAAGGTTGATGCGGCACAGAATGTAGGAGTTCCTAATTCAATTAGGTGAAAGCCATGAATTTGTCGCTTGAGAGGGAGCTACACTTGCATGTAGAGGAGGAACTTCTTGTTCCCAAAGATGAGCCTCTAGATGTGGATCAACCATAAGAGGAGATTCATGGAGTGGAGGAGTCCACTCATGCTGAACCAAACATCAGACAAGGTAGAAAGCGTACCACAGAAGCTGAGAGACTGAAGGTTGATGCGGCACAGAATGTAGGAGTTCCTACATCCACTGGTGTGACAAATGCGACCGATATATTGGATACATGGATCTTATGAGCAAGTGTATCGTGACAGAGCCATATTATTTTGAAGAAGCAGTGCAGGAGCCCACATGGGTAGATTCCATGGTGGAGGAGTATGACTCCATTGTCAGAAATAGTGCTTGGGATATTGTTCCAAGGCCGGTGGGAAAATCAGTTGTAGGATCAAGATGGATCTACAAGGTAAAGCAAGTTGCTGATGGGAGCGTCGAGAAGTATAAGGCAAGATTTGTTGCCCGAGGCTTCTCACAGATCGAGGGGATTGACTATGAAGAAACCTTTGCACCTGTCGCACAGTATTCTTCCTTACGGACCATCCTTTCTCTCTCAACACAGATGGGTTGGCACATTCATCAGATGGATGTGAAGATTGTGTTCCTTAATGGGATCATTGTGGAAGAGGTGTACATTGAGCAGTCTGAAGGATTTGAGATCTTCAGCAGTGAGTCACATGTGTGCAGGCTCAAAAGAGCATTGTATGGGCTGAAGCAAGCACCTCGTGCTTGGTACACTCGGATTGACAGCTATTTCACGGGACTTGGCTTCACCAAGAGTGAGGCGGATGCAAACCTGTACCAAATTGTGGTGGAGGGTAAGCTTTTAATCATTGTTCTTTATGTTGATGATTTAATACTAATGGGTGATGAGCAGTTGATACACTCATGCAAGGTAGATCTTGCAAATGAGTTTGAGATGAAGGATTTGGGCCTCCTTCATTATTTCCTTGGATTGGAAATATGGTAGCGGGAAGGTGAATTGTTTGTGTCTCAAGGAAAGTATGCTCAGGAGATACTGGAGAAGTTTCACATGAAAGGCTGCAAGCCTATCGACACTCCTCTTCCAGGAAATTGGAGGAAAGAGGATGCTACATCAGCAGAGGTAGTGGATGCCACTGTTTATCGGCAGTTCGTGGGTTCTCTCATGTATTTAGTCAATACAAGACCAGACATATGCTATGCGGTGAACCAGCTTTCAAAAGCGATGGTTAAGCCTACCAAGATCTTTTGGAAGGCAGGCAAGCATGTCCTGAGATATCTCAGGGGCACATTTGAGAATGGTTTATGGTACAAACAGACGGATGAGGTGAAGTTGCATGGCTTCCCGGATGCAGATTGGGTAGGAAGCCCAACAAACAAAAAGAGCACATCAGGAGGGATTTTCAGTATTGGATCTACGGCATTTTCTTGGTACAACATGAAACAAAGATCCGTGGAACTCAGTTCAGCGGAAACAAAATACATGGCAGCAAGTCAAGCTGCATGTGAGGCTACCTGGATGAGGAATATCCTGGTTGGTTTGTTCGGTTCACATTTAGATCCTAAAATGATACATTGTGATAATCAGAGTTGCATTAAACTCTCAGTTAATCCTGTGTTTCATGATAGATCTAAACATATTGATATCCGGTATCATCATATCAGAGATTATGTGTAGAGGAAGATCATGTTGCTTCAGTACATTCCTACGGAAGATCAGGATGCATATATTTTGACGAAGGCGCTCACTAGGAGCAAATTCGAATACCATAAAGGCATGATCAGGGTGAAGGATAATCCCTATCTTGTTGAGAAGGAGCGTTGAGATTCAACAAGATGATGAGCTTAGTGAAAAGAGTCGCCTTCACTAAGTGGGCCCGCAGGCTATTTTTGGAGCAAGTCTATTTTTAGACTATGTCTATTTTTAGACATGGTGATCATATTTCAGAAGTTGCAGGATGCTATTTGTGGATGGTTGATCAAGTTGGAAAATAGATGAAATTCTATTTTTAGAATATTGGACGAATTCTATTTATAGATCGTCGATCTAAAAATAGAAGTGTCGATTATTATTAGCTCTTAATAATAATCCGATAATAAAAAATAACTTATTCTCTTGGAGCACTTAGTTTCAGTGCACAGATTTGGAAAATCAGTGGGCTGAGGGAATTACACAATTCCCAAGGGAAACTGGTGGTTCATGCATGGAGGACTCAGTTAGAACTGAAGTGGCAAAGGTATGACAGAGTTGTAAGAGTAGTTCATGGAGTTGTATTCAGTTTAACTCAGTTAGATTCAGTTGAGCTAGTTGTATCTAGTCTAACTGAATGATACACTAGTGAGAGTGGTGTGAATTAATTAGTTAATTAATTCACAAATAATAACTCATTAATCAACTGAACAATACAACAGTTAACTACAGTGCATGTCAGTTCCAATGGAGACCCAATGGAGAGATAGGTGAAAGGGCAAGATGGACTATCTGTTGTGACTATAGTGATGCATTGATTGCATCACACACTAAGCTATACTTGAGTAGGGATTGCGCAGTGGAGGCAGGCTAGCAGGAGGGCAAAGATCAGTGCATGGATTTGCAAATTTTTCCTTATTAGTGTGTGACGATTGATTGTACTGAGAGCTTGATGTACTAAGCTTTGTATGAGATTGTTACATGATCTCCATGATACATAATATATGATAGTTGGGGTTTTCAGCTTCAGGCTTTCTCATTAAACAACTGTGTTATGTGCGATTGTTTTTATTTATGCTTCACATGTGTGTACAATTAATTTTCCGCAAAAGATTAACAGTGGAAGGATTCTGTATTTTGCAAGAAGTTAAATATTTTGAGAATAGAGGAATCTGGATGTATGCATGCTTAGTGTATACTAATTTCTACAGTGACAAATAACACACTCTTGCCCCTGAAAGATAACTCTGTATCATTTCTGTGTCAATTGACCAACACTAATCAAATTATGTTTTAGACCAGGAACATAATATACCTCTAAGATTGTATTTGACTCCCCTTTCTTGGTCAAAATGTTCATTAGGGGAATTTTGAGGTCTAAAATGGGCCTCCTAAGGAAATAATAAAATAATAGCTAAACCAATAAAATAATATTTATTACTTTGCAATTCACTTTTTGCACCAAAATCCATGTAACCATAGTTAAATTCAATTCAAAAGTTGTACCAAAATAAAATTAATAAAAAAATTGTATTGATGTGACTATAAATAAGAAAAGACTTAAAAAAAAAAGTCATTATCATTGAACAATTATTGCATTTTTCCTTTGTACTTAAATAACTTAAAATAAAATATAAATATAAATTTATAAATTATAATTTATATTATATGCTATTAATTAAAATTTATATTATTTAAATTGTATAAAAACATGTAATTAATATACTATATAAAAATAATATAATATAATATAATATAATATAATAAATGTATAGGGACATGCATTGTTTCTTTCAAGAAATATGAAATGACAATAATATTATTTTATTCAAAAAGTGTGAAATGACATTTATTATGAGTACTTTAATTTGACTTTAAAAGTACTTAGAGCACTACCATGGTTAACCATGAGTTTTTATCCACCATTGAGAATGTGACAAGTAAGTACCTTTAACTCAAGCAATGCCACCTCAACCATTAGGGATGATGTCATCCCCTAAAATGTGATTGGTTCTCATAAAGTGAATTTTGATTGTACGTTTTCATTAGGAGGCCCATTTTAGACCTCAAAATTCCACTAATGGACCACTCATTTTCCATCTACATCCACAATCTTTTCAGTCCCCAAATTTACCTCTATATTCACAGATTGATCCAAATTTGCAACAAAATTCTTGTTCACTGTCATGCAGTTACTGCAACCACTGTCTAATAGCCACACCTTATCAGAAAATTCATGCATGTCTAATAGCATGCTAGGAACATGGAGTTAGTATTATGTGTACTAAAATTAGCTCTTTGGTTTCCTTGATCAACTATATTCTCCCTGCAATCACGAGCATAATGACCAAATTTATTGCAATAATAACATCTCACCTTTGATTTTTCATATCTGTAATCATTTTTGAAGCTTCTACTGTTCCTACTTCCACTTTCATGTTCATGCTCTTCTCGGCCATCTCTCTGACCACCATATCTTCCGCCTCGTCCTCTGCCTCTCGATCGAACTCTGTCTTGACCTCTTGAAATAGAAACTTGACTTTTGAATGTAGTTTCTAAATTGGAATCCTTATTTTTGTCTATCCTTGTCTCATGTGATAGAAGTGATCCCATAAACTCATCAAATGTTTGTTTTTCCAAATCCTTTGCTTCTTCTATGGTTGCTACCACAACATAAAACTTGGTAGACAAATATCTAAGGACCTTCTCAATCACTGTTCGATTTTTAATTTCTTCACCATAATTTTTTAATTGAATTACGATAGACATGACCCTATTCATGAAGGAATCAATGTCTTCTGTCTCCTTCATCTGTAGACTTTCAAAATATCTCCTAGTATTCTGCAATTTAACAATATTGAGTTTTTCCATTCCTTGATAGCTTGTCGCCAAAGTTTCCTATGCTTCCTTTGTTGAATACGTGATCATTATCTTCTGGAACATTGCTTGGTCCATTATCTTATAATTGACATCAATGACAACTTTGAACAGAAATCCCCCCCTTTGTCATTGATGGAAATAATCTTTCCATTTCAATACTTTCTCCCTCTTTGGCATCAATGGAAAATTGGGTGCCCAAGTATTCCCCCTATCACGCTACTTATTGACATGCTGCTTCATCATATTTTATTCATCAATGATACTTCTTCATGATATATATGTTTCTCCCCCTTTCATAGTTCTCTTTTAAAGAACTTTCTCCCCCTAAGCCTTTTCATGCCTTCATGGAAATGGATGAGGTAGATGATCAACCAACTCCCCCTTCGTACATATACTCCTCTAGCTCTTCGTTTTTCTTAAGACAAGAAATATTTCCGCCTTGTGATCAAGTGGAAGGTGTCTTCAACAATGGATGTGTAGGGAAGACATAATATCACATTTTTATTTAATGGAATTACTCCGAGGAGATGATCTATTGAGTGATGATTGCCCATGTGTGACTCATCAAGGGTTTCATAGGGCTCTTCACGGATATCTTCTACAAGAATAGTTAAGAATAATGAGCTCCCCCTAACAGTATGCATGGTATCCATTTTTTTTTTGATAGAATAAAAAATTGGAATATCATATCTACCAAAGGTGTACTCATTAGATCAACAACATGAGTTGATGCCTTGAGTGTTCAAGATGATTTCTGATCCAATTTTTATTTCTTCTCCATACTTGTGTAAATTTATTTTCTAGCTTGGTAGTCATGGTTTTATCTTTTTTAAGGACCTAAGTCAAGTTAGAATCACGGGCCATATGTCCAATTTTATGACAATTGAAGCACTCCATCTTGTTCCTAAATGAGGAATCATGAATTCTTCTTGAAAATTTGCTTCTAGGGAGTTGATAGGGACCATTATATTTGTCCTTGTGGTATTCACTACAATCCTTTGCCATGTTCCCAAAATTTTCACAAGAATAGCAATAACCAAAAAATATACGTTGGTACCTGAAGGATGGAGATTTTCTTGATGTACTTCCAAAGTCATTATGTGTTGGGATTTTTGATCAAATTTATTGCCTCTTGCATTCTTGACACCATCTACATATATTCTTGGAGTAGGGTTTCCTCCAATGCCATCTTGGCTCTTATCCTTGATTTTGCTGGAACTGGGGGCATTGATATTTCCTCCAAGATTCTCCACGTCCTTTTTTTTTGGAGCATTAGGGTTTTCATCATTTCTTTTTGAGGGTTCACCTACATAACCAAGACCTGATTTATCAAGAGGAGATCTTTGATGACTTAGGATATCATCTAGGGTTTGAGAGCTCTTGAGACTCTTGTTCAGATGATCAACTTATTTCCTTAGGAGATCAATTTATTTTTTCATATTCTTTCATTCTTCATCCTTGTTTGCTAGATGGTTCTCCATTTCTTGCTTCATTCTCTTTGCTTCACATGATTTGGCCTTAAGTGAGGTGATTTTTAATTTTAACTTTGAGATACCTTCATTATTTTCTTCAAGTTGGCATGTCATGGAATTTCTTTCTTTTTTTTCTTCTTCGACTTTTCCTTCTAGGAGAGTCAAAACTTCCATCACCCTTTCAGCTCCTTGTGATTGTTTCTTTACTTGTTCTAGTTGAGATTTAAGGGAGGAGACCTCTTCCTTGTATTGACCAATTTTCACATCAAGTTTGTTTGAGTCCTTGTGTCTTTGTTGAAGAGAATTGACAAAGTTTTTTTCCTTTTTATTTTCTTTATCCAATTGATTTTTCATGGATATGATTTCTTCATGATGCTTTTTCTTGTTTTGATGTAATTCCTCCTTTAGCTTGGTGAGCTCCTCATCTCTTTCTTGAATTTGAAGCTTAAAGAGATCAAATTCCTTCCTTGTCTTGTCTAAGTCACAATCACCATCTTTTGATTTCTTCTTGAGCTCCTCATTTTCATTTTTCAAAATTCTTATCTCTTCTAGGGTAGCTACAAGCTTTTTCTTGACATCTTCTGTGAAGTCTTATTCATTTTCTTCATCTTCTAGGTTTGCTTTGGTCTTGATTTCTTCTCTCTTATTTTCAGCTTCCTTAATGGGTTTTTTATTTCATTCTTGCTTTCATTCATATTCTTGAAAAGAGGTCATGATCAATGCTCATTTTGAGTGAATATTTTGAATTTTTTCCCACATATCTTTTGTTGAAGACCATTTTTCCACATTGGTCTTTATAGGATTTGGTATCCCGCACAATATTTCCTTCATCACTCTTGCATCATATTCCTTGGATTATTCTTCCATCATGGTTTCAATAATCATTCATTCCCATACTTCAAAACCTTGAGCCATTAATAAATTATTTATTCTTTCCTTCCATATTTCAAAATTTCCATTGAACAATAGAGATTTCCCAATTTGATTATATTTTTCTTTCATGGTTGAAGAAGAGACATATTTAGAAGGATTGGAGGATTTCTTCCTTGGATTTTCCATTTGTGTTCTAAGGATCTACCTTCAAGATGTTAGGATGATGAGTGAAGCTACTTGCTATGATACCAATTGTTGGAAATACTGAGAGGGGGGTGAATCAATATTTCATTTCAATTGTTATTTTTACCAGTTAAGATCACTTATATAGTTAGAACAAAAAATGAAAAATGTAGAATAAATGATTTTATTACTAAAAAATAATGAGGAATTCAATCATCTTCTTTACAATAAATCAAATAAAATAATAATTAGGGCTCCAACCCTAGATGAAGACACCAATCTTCAATCCACCAGCCTCCAACCTGTATTTTTCAAAGCACCGACTTGGACTTCATGAGGCTCCAACCTCTAGGGCTCTAACCCTATCTTCCCAAGGAAGCAACCTTGTCTCTATGAGGTTCCAACCTCTAGGGATCCAACCTTGTCACTGGTACATGCTACAACCTGATATTCTTAAGGAATCCTATCCTCTACAGCTCCAACCAACAAATTCAATTCTTCAAGATAGATTCAACGGTTCTTCAAGGCTCCTAATATCTTCTGCAACCAACCCTGACAATATCTTCACCTTAAAAAATGCCCTAAATATATCTTCAAGGCACTTATATGATCAATGAAAACTTTGTCTTCTCATGAAGGTGTCTTTGCAACTCTTTATGTTACCAAAAAAAATTCTCCAAGGTCACCTCATGATGACTTTAGCAATGCATCATGATCTCCAATAATGTCTCTAAGATCAGCGAAAGTTTCTCAACAAAATGTCTTCAATATCAACTCCAAAGTATCATCAATAAGCTCCAAAGAGATATTCAAAATCGCCACTCCTTCAAGAGTACTTCAACCTTGTTTAAACCCAAGGTCTGCTCCACTACAGTCCCTCGATAAGGTTCTTCTTAGCTTCACAAAAGCCTCAATTTGTGCTTCTAATTCCATTCAATATCACACGACTGTAGACAAGGATGTTTCAAAAAGTTTTTCTGAGGCCTTATCAATGCTTCAATATACCTTTAGAGATGCTTCACATCAATTCTCTTAAGAAACTCCAACAAAATTTAATAAATTTATCAGTAGATTCCTACAATAATTGCTTAGTAAAAGCCTTCTAGATAAATATTCAATGTGTGCTCTATATTAATCAAGGTAGTCTCCAAATATTACTCAGAACTCTTCACAGGATGCTTGAAGAGGATAAAATTAAATATAGATCAGTTCAATAGATTGCTCTCAATAATTCCAAAAATTAACACAGTCCAAAATCCTTCAAGTGATATATTGAGTTCTTGTTACAATATGAGTTGTTACAGGTGAAGGTTTTTGTAGTGTCACAAATTTAGGTTGAGAGAGACCCGGGCTACAAAAAGCAGACTTATCTGAGATCTTCAATTGGTTAATAAATTGAGTTCTTCATAGGAAATTAATCGCAATAATATAGGGCTGAGACAGATCTTGTAGTACTTAGATCGAAACCTTATTTCCTGATCAATAGATTGAGCTATAGATCTGAGGTATAACGAGATCTGAGCTTGTCACCTCCCATGATCCTTCCAACTGTGCTTCCGAGATGACTTTCCTTAAGGTAATCTCAGGTTGAACCGAGCCTTCACAGTTGACTGTAATCCCTGTAGTCCGAGATGATACAGGTGGAAAGACTTCAGGGCTGAGGTAAGGACTATTATCACAGGTCCGAACCTTAATTACAACAGGTATGACCTTTTATTTGTGACTAATATGAAGTAAGGTAGCTCTATTTTAAATAATAAACCAACATAAAATAGCCCAAACAATAGACTTATTATTCTCCCCGGCCTTGTATCTCCCTCTATCTTCTTATTTGCCTTCTCTCTGAAATATTTCATCGATATGATGATGAGAAATGAGGTATGTAACCTTATATTTATACACATTTTAACCTTTAACGAATAGACACGTCACTTGGTGAGACATTTCGACCTACACAATTCAACTTAGGTCGTCTAGCATAAAAAATAAAATATTTCATCATTGGAAAATTATTTTCTCTCGGTATATGAGGAGTTAGAGGGTGAGAAATATCTCGTTGGAAAGGGGAAAATGTATTATATGAGTTGGTGCCATTTTCATCCTTGAATGAGGTCATTTTTCCATCAATAAAATTATATTTTTATGAATTGTCATCATTATTTTATCTATGGCAACCTTTGGGATTCTATCATTATCATTTTGGCATTCAAGGTAAAGACTCCTTATTTAAGGCATCATTCAATAAGGCTAGGGTGCATTTTCAATATGTCTTCATTGGCATATTTAATCAAGGCTAAGGCTTAGGGAATCCTATTTTCCAATCATTAATCCATGCATCATTATCACATAATGACAAGGGTGTATTACATGCATGTGCCTAGAATGGTTTTATGGTAAGGGCTTCTTCATTCATAATTATGCATCATTAGATCATCCAAGATAGATTATGGGCATCTAGGGATTTATTATTCATCACTATTAGATCGTTCAATATTGGTATATGCATCATCTTCATGCTTAGGGTTTTCTCCTAGGGTTTTCATGAGGTCAGGGAAACATCACAAGAATATTTTCCATCTCCAACAATGCCATATTGACATCAATGACAACTTTTACCAATAAGATCAACCAGGGAATCAATTTACTTCATGTCCCATTCACACATTATCAAGAACAGTTGAAGCTTCCTTTAATAAACTATCTTTTGCTTTGAGTTCCTTTTGGATGAACATGAGAGAGGAGGATATATTTTGAAGAGTGATCATTTATTTATTCAACTGCTTCATGATATTTTCTAGTACTTGATTCTCCTTTAGTGTTGCTACTTAGAAGGCATCTTCATGGGAACCCAAAGTTGATAATTTTTTTTTTCTCTTTTTGAATCCTTTGATTCTTCTGTTGGAGTTAACAAGATTATTTTCCAATTGTTTAACTTTGTTCAATAGGTCCTCAATGTTCTTCTCCATTGTAGCTAAAAATGAAGACCCAACAGAAGCTATTTTCATGGGGTTTTTCATAGTATCCATCACTATATATCTTTTTGTGGTGACCAAGATAAGTTTGGTTAGTTCTAGGGTTGAGCCTACTTCTACCTTTCCTGAACAACTCTATTTGAGCCACAATTGAATCTAAAGATGGAAATATCAAGCACTTAATTTTCATCTTTATCCAGAATTCCTATCTCTCTAGGTGGTAGATGTCCTCTAGTGAGTGGTGGATAAGGATCAATACCCTTAGGGGGCAATAGGACTTGCACTTATTTCTGAGCTTGTTCCTTTTGTATAATTTCTTATTGTATGTGCTTTCCAACCAATTATTTTGCAAGTATTTCTTCTTCAAGCTTCTTTGTTGCTTCCTCTTGTTTTCTCTTCTCTTCTTCTTAATTTCTCTTGGCCTCTTCCCAATTCTTCTTTTATTATTCTCGTTTCTTCTTTTCTTCCTCATGTTTTAGCCTATCCTTTTCTTATTTCCTCTTTTCCTCCTCTTCCCATTTATAAGCTCCTTGTTCAACTTTCAACCTTTTCTGCCTTTCTTCCTTTGCTGCCTCTTCCTCCCTTTCAATTTTCTAGGAAACTTTTTTCTCTTTGGTATATTTTCCTTGGGAGGATTTCCCGTTTGTGGGCTCAACAACATTCATGGGTAGTGAACCACTAGTTCCTTTTTTCTGTGCCTCAACAACAAGCACAACATTGTAAAAATTCTTAACTTTTTCTTCTTCATCATCTATACTTGGTGTGTATGATAATTTATACTTTATCTTCTTACGATAATGTGCAAAAATTCCCCTAGAATCATATATGTGAAAAATAAATATTCCAAACTTAAAGCATCCCAAATCATTGGCATCTAACTCCACTTCTCTAAAAATTTGAACATAATACATACTTACACATATTGAAAAAGCGGGCCATGGTGCCTCCTTTGCACGAACTAGCATACCTGTAAGTCCTATAATAACATGGTATGCAGGTTCTGGAAATATTATTTTATCTGTAAAAAACATATGAAGACGGTGAGGAGGATTGTAATCTTTGAATACCTTGATATATGTTGAGTCTTCCAGTGTGAACCAATTAATGATATCCCGCAATGTTGCCCTGACTTTGTCTAACATACATGGAGACTTTGTGTCGAAGAGTATGTGATATAAAGGCGAAAAAATTCTCAGTGATTTGGTGGTACATGTTCCTATAACTTGTGTCCCATAGGATCCTGTAATAAATGTGGATTGGTGGTATGTCTAGAGCTAAAGTCCACCTCCATACCAATGGATCAAACTGACACCTTGCACATATGGAATGCAACAAATATGATTCCATGTAAATTTCAAGTTGTTTTCCTGTTGGTGGCTTCTGGGATTGCTTTACATTTGCCATGATGGAGGCTGCTAAGATATCTTCCCAATTAAATATACTTCCTACTTGAGTACACGTATATTAATGGTACCTAATCCTCTTTGAACACTTCCACATCTAGCTTGCCATATCATCTATAACAAATTGACACTACCATTTGATATGCCTTTCTTAATTACTTGGTCTTGTATGCCCCATGAGATCGATGTCATAACTTATTAATATCTTTCCACCAAGTGTTTAGGACATCCTTCATGGATAAGGAAAATTTGTCATACCACTTTGTCATAAGCACTACTTCATAGCTCGATATTTTTTAATACTGAGCAATACATGGATTTGTATATGACACTATAGATGCCACATTTCTTTCCTAGACAATCATGTCTCTTGTGTCGGTACACTTTATTATTCATTCATTTTTTCAACACATGGAAGGATGAAAGGGTGTGATGCTTCTTTGTGCAGCCAAGGGTTCCTTAAATTTTGATACACTTCATTATATTCTTCATCTTCAAGTTATTACTTGCGAGCAAATGCTTTAGATTCTAGACCAAGTCATTGGTATCAATTTATTGATATAGCAAGTCATGTACGCATAGATTGGAGTTGGGATGATTGAACTTTCCTTTTCTCCTTCTTCACTACCTTCAACGATCTCTTTTCCCGATGTTTTTTTCATTAGGGCCATGTCTCCCGGTGATGAGGAAATGTTGGGGTACTCCAAATCTATGGTACCTAACATCTCATAAATATTCTTGATAGAAAGTAATGTTAGTTTAGTGCATTTTACAAATTATAACAAGTTAGTGTGTTGTTCCGCAAAGGAATGTCACAATATATAGGGAATGGATGTGCCATAGTGACGTGGAAATATATAGAAGTGCAAGGAGATGAAGTAGGCAGCGATAAAAGGACTGTGCCATTGCGTAAGGGAAATGTTATCAATAATGTTGGAATATGTAGTGGTTATAAGGACATACGAAACCATTGCTAAAGGAATAAGGGTAGTATATAATGGATTACGATCATCCACAATTAGTATGTATTTCTAGTTGTGAATATACACACAATCTAATATGGTATGTCCATGAAATTATAAATAATGGTTTTGCGAAAATTGTATGAGACTTGATGTATGTTTCTTATATACCTACTGAAGGTTCTAAATTAATCCTTCTTTTAATCCAAATATTTATCTTATAACATAAATGAAAGATGATGTCATATTCTCATTGTCTCCTCTCCATCAATAGATAAAATTTCAAATATTAGCTAGTGCATCTAATACATTAAATTGATAATAAGGAATCAATCCATAATAAATATAATGGTACATCTCACATTACTAAAATTTAAAAAACATAAAAATTAATTAAATCATAACTGTATTATTATTATTATTATTAAAATAATTAATATATATAAGTAGACATAAATACATTAAAAACAAATATGTAACAAGATTCTTAACATTGATATTTACCCCACTTTATCATGGAGATTCTTAATTACTAAATAGACTTTGTTACAATACCATGGATTATCAATACCAGATGTCCAAAAAACCATAACTCATTTTATAAGACACTTGTGTATATGATATTTTTTAATTAATCAATTTAATTAAAATGGAAAAAGGGCATAACTAATTTGGAGATAAATCTCAACCATTGATTTCTAAATACTACTAAGAAAATCTAGAATTTTCCATGGAGGTTAATTCCCTACCATCCACCTAATAATTACTAAAATAAAATTCTAGAAGCACCACAAAATCACATCTCAACTAGTGTCCCCCTCACGATCAAGTGTTGGAGTTCTTAATCATTTAACCATCCCATCCTTAATATTATCTAGATTTTATTATCATGCCTCCTATTAGGGGACATCTAGAAGGAGTGTAATAGAAGCGTATTTTGTACTCTTTCCATTTCTCTCGAAGCCCTTTGGACCTTCATAAAAAACAATGCCAGGGAATCTATTATTGCCCAAGCTTGGACTTCACAATATTAGATTGCTCACTGGTAGGGAATTTTCATCCCTCGTGAGTGGCATATTCATCCTAGACCATCTCCCTCCTCTACTCCCCTTCAGGTTAAGCCTATCCTTAGTTCTTCCTCTTGGAAGTCTCCTCTCCTAATTTCATAAAGTTGAAATTCGATGGAGCATTTGAAGGTAATCCATGCCCTATTGGCTATGGTGTAGTTTTGAGAGATTATCATGGCTTTATTCTTTTTATCCTCTTTGGGCCCTTGGGGCACACTAGTAAATACTATTACATAATTAAAAACCATAGAAGAAGGCCTGTGGATGGATCACTCAGGATTTTCTACATTGATAGTATAAGGGTACTCTCAAATGATTATCAATGTGATGTAAAATATCCTCAGTGGAAACCATGAGAGTAAATTCCCCCACAATTGGTGCCTAGCCAACTACCTGGACAAGGTGACTAATCTCCTCTCTCTCATTCAATTCATCATTCCCCTACATGTGTGTTAGATAGGAAACATGAATGCCAACCTCTTAACAAATGAAGATTGCAAATCCTAAGCTACATCAATATTATTACACTATCTAGATTTCACTTTTAGATTAGCCCGTGAAGAAAACCTATTTGGAATAGGTGTAACAATTTTTCTACTCTGTATGGGGTGATTTTCCTAGGAAATATGGGAGCAGGAATTACCATTGTCACACCTATTAATGCATAGGGTGGACATATTAACACCTCCCTGCTCAATAGCAATGAAACACATCCCATCAACCTCCATAACAATGCTCCTTAACTTGGTGCACATGACGAATGACCTACATGTATGATGCCATTTAGTGTTTGAAATCTCTCGACACACTCAAGAATTTGGTTGATTTAAATTCATTTGTCTTACTTGGTCAATTGCAACACTTAGGGTTGATCTTATGAAATATATTGGTCATTTATGGAGGTTGAGCGCTTTCATAATGCTGAGAGCCACCCCTAACACATGAATTACAATGATCTCCTTTGACATGTTAGGCATTTTAACTCTTTATAGTTAATCATGGTATATTTGGGCAAACAATTGTTGATATAAGTACACATTTCTATGATTACAATTTTTTTTATAACTCAAATTCTTTTTGTTTGTTATTTATGGTTAAAATAAAATTTAAAATATCCAAAAAAAATTTGAAATATAAGAAAAAAATATTTAAAAATTTAATAATACCATTTTTAATTCTTTATATTAAAAATATTTAAAAGATTTAAAAAACCATTTTGAAAATATTGTTAACATTAAATTTTGACAAAAACGTAATATAACCGATGCTCGAGAATTTAAAATTTTGTTTTTTTTTCAATAAATTTAATGAAATTAATAAGTATTTTTATATTTTAAATAATCATTTATTTTCTTTACCAATAACCCATAAATCTAGGAAAAAACTCAAAATTATTTATATTGAAATTTCAATGATAATTTAGTCAGGTTCGCTCCGGTTATGGACTATTCTATTGAAATTTCAATGATAATTTAGTCACCACAATGTTATGTGAGTAGAGGTTCACTCTGGTTATAAACTTAGAGTCCATGTGGTTGGGTAGCTTCAACTAAATATAAGCCCCTTTCCATAGTGGTTTTTAACTTAGATGTACTTGCTAGATTAATAGTACTGATCATTTAGATTTAATGACTTTAAAGTCAATGTTTTTTAAAAATCACAAAGTATGAAGAAGTGAGATTGAAACTATTGAAATGAATTATAAAGTGTTAATCATCACTTTCGGGGCTTACACCTGGTAACGAGGACTTTCTGAGAGATCACTCATCCCGGATCGCCTCTGGCTCAAGCGCGCTTAACTGTGGAGTTTTCCCCAAAATCAAGCCCACTTAGATTGCTACCCCATTTGCAAAACCTTAGGAAGTAATGTGCCTCATGAACCATTCAAGTAGAGCTCCCTTAACTCTTTGTATTCAAGTATTGAGGGGTTTTCATAGTACATTATATTAGATATCATTTTTTGGGATTCAACTGCATTAAGTAAGTCATTCATCTATGACCATTTCCATGAGAGGTATTCATAACTGAATAATTTCTCATGGTTTTTGAATAGTACAATTAACACTCATTGCATTGGGTGATGCTCACATGGGTGAAGAAGTTGGATTGAAACTAGTGAAATGAATCACATAGCGTCAATCATCACTTCTCGGGCTTGCACCTGGTAACCAGTTCTTCCCGGGAGGTCACCCATCCCATATTGCCTCTGGCTCAAGCACGCTTAACTTTGGAAAATTCCCCACAATCAAGCCCACTTATCTTGCTGCCCCATTTGCAAAACCTTAGCAAGTATTGTACATCATGAACCATTCAAGTAGAGCTCCCTTCACTCTTTGTATTCAAGTATTGAGGGGTTTTCATAGTGCATTATATTAGATATCATTTTTTGGGATTCAATTGCGTTAAGTCATTAAGTCATTCATCTATGACCATTTCCATGAGAGGTAGTCATAACTGACTAATTTCTCAGGATTCTTGAATAATACACTTAGCACTCATTGCATCCTCATGATTTTTGAATAGTACACTTAGCACTCATTGCATCGGGTGATGCTCATACGGGCGAAGAAGTGAGATTGAAACTAGTGAAATGAATCACAGTGTCAATCATCACTTGCGAGGCTTGCACCCAGTAACCAGAACTTCTCAGGAGGTCACCCATCCCAAATCGCCTCTAGCTCAAGCGTGCTTAACTGTGAGATTTTCCCCACAATCAAGCCCACTTAGCTTGCTACCCCATTTGAAAAACCTTAACACATATTTAAATATAAAAAATAACATCCTATCTCATAATTAAATAAGTTTAATAACTCTTTTATATTATATATGAAATTCTTAAAAAACAAATAATATAACTCACATTTAAATTATATATAATTTTTTTTCATTAAATTATCATATTTTGTTTTTAAATTTTTAAAACATTTTTATTATATAAATTCAATAATTTTTTCCAATTTTTATTAAAATCAATCCCAAAAATTTAAAAATTCCATTTCACACTCCACACCGTATAATATTTAAAAAATTGAAGGACACCATATAATATTAGAAAGAGTAAAAGGTACATACC
Source organism: Pinus albicaulis (assembly GCA_034641835.2). Classification (NCBI taxonomy): domain Eukaryota; kingdom Viridiplantae; phylum Streptophyta; class Pinopsida; order Pinales; family Pinaceae; genus Pinus; species Pinus albicaulis. The sequence goes on along the minus strand of CM076583.1, from coordinate 180,177,498 downwards.
TAGAAATTCCATGATTCACACTCCACACTCTATAATATCTAAAAAAAATTTCATTGATTCACAGTACGCACCACATAATATTTGAAAGAACAAAGGGTACATATCTATATGAAAAATACGAGAATTACATATCGATCCAATACTCCCGAACCAAGTCCAATCATAAAAGTAATCCGCAGCCCAGTCACACGAGTCATGATATGGTCTTTCGATTCGATTCATGAACTGTTTTGAATAAACATGGTTTTCCAAATTATCGAAAGAGCGACTGAGCACGTAGGCTATCTGTTTTTTTAAGGGTTTCATGATTTTTTTTTTTAAATGTTTAGAATAAGTAGCAATTTGTTGGAATTTTTGTTAGGGTTTTAGGATTTATTTAAAATTTTAAAAGTTTTGTAGCAGTTTATTAGAATTATAAATTTGAGTTATAAAATCTCTACAATTTAAATGTTTTAAATTTTTTTGAAGTACTAAATTCATATATATAATCAGAAATTCAATTTAAATAACAAAAATAAAAATTATTAAAATAAAATAAAAAAACCTATCTGATCAAAATAAAAAATTTAATAATTACACAGCATAAATGACTACATACATGTAAAGGGCTATTAGATATTCAATTGACAAATGCTCTCCATGATTTCCAAGTAATGGAGCCATATTTCATCCTTTCAGTACTCAGGTTTTACACATCAACGCTGCCATGTTCACATGGCAGAGAATTATGAACTCGGTCTTTTATATAAGACCCTGTATCCATCCTCCTGAATTAGCCTTTTAATTTTTTAATGATCTGTTTTATAATGATCTGCTTTATAGAATGAAGTGTACTTACAAGGGTGTACTTTCAATGTCCATAATCTGCAAATAATCTTAATGGTGCCAAGCAGGGTAGTTTTACAAGATGCTATAACTCCCAGCTTGAACTTTATAGCACCTACAAAAGTTGACCCTATAATCACCATAAGAAGAATCATATGACAATGATTCTCATACATTTTCAAACTTGTCTGCAGAGAGTAAGCTGCCTTAAAATCCACAGAAAGCTTGAAAGTGGAAATTGCCATACTAATTAGAATCATATGCGTGCACAATGATTGTGGCAACTTTAATAACTTAGAGATCTTGGGCATTCTTTGATGCTAGGCTAACAAAGTGCTATGAGCTTTCCTAGACCATCAAGGGTCAAAAGGTAAAGATATATTATATTACAGACGCCTATGGCCACTGACATAAAGGTTGCTCATTGTTTGACTTATTATTTGGTCAATGAAAGCAACCCTAAACCATTTCCACACAGGGTGCTCATTGTTTGACTTATTATTTGGTCAATGAAAGCAACCCTAAACCATTTCCACACAGCTTCGTCTTATTCTTATCCATGGAACGAAATAGACGATTTGCTTATTACATTTTTGTATATAAGTGTATACTCCTCCGGCATGGCAACTCATGTATTGCACTCGTAGAAGTTAGAGCATCTGAGGATAATAAACAGGCCATCATGGCAACGTTTTCCTTATTCTGCTATCTTCACCTTTTCCATCCTGCGGAGTATCTTCTGATCTTCCTTCTCCTTTCAAATGCTTTTCATGGTCATGGACAATCGGAGGCAGGGGAAGAAAGTAGAGTTCTGCACGAGAAGCACTCCAATTCCACCAATGAAGAAATGAGCAGATTTGATAAAGTGGTGAAGATGGTGATGGTCATCAGCAATGCACCAGGAGCTCAGCTGGCTGTGGCCAAAGGAGGCCAACTCAAATACTTCAAAGCATTTGGGGTTGCCAGTCGTGACAACGGGGAGCCCGTCACCACACATCACGTTTTCAGATATAATAGCATCTCCAAAGTCATTAGCCATTCTCAAACTCGTTCAGGTAATGCATTCTGATACCTAAACTAATTATCAATATATATTCATATTTTCGTAGTTTAATTTATAAATTTAATCAACATAAGATATTATTATTATTATTATTATCTAATTTTAAGGTTAGTGTCAAGTTAGACACTAAATTGGTGTATGAGACTTTTTTGTTTATAGGACAAGGACTCACCTTAATGTAGTCATTTCACTGTTAAATCTACCAAGACATACATATTCTATCCCTCCTATTTTAAACACATAACCTCTTAGAAAAAACAAATATTAACTATTATAAAATATAATTTGAATATATATGAGTTCATATTATTGTTGCAAGAAGGGAAAGTGAGTCTAGAGGACAAGCCTTTCAGTTATCTCGAGAATCTCCATCCCCCAAAAGGTGCGAATGGGGATAAGCGGCTGCTGAATATCATGGTACAAAATCTGTTACAGCACACTGGAGGGTGGAATTGAACCTCGACCGGAATGGATGTGTTTGGAATCCAAACAACGCTTTATGTATCACAAGCTTTGGGGTTCCCGCCTCCGCCGAGACCTTCAGAAGCAATCTGTTTCATGAAGGGGATAGCCCTGGATTTCGATCCAAGTTCAGCCATGGAATACTCCAACTTTGGGTACCTAATCCTTGGGAGAGTTATCGAGAAAGTCAGTGGAATGAATTATGGTGAATATGTGTAGAAACACATGTTCCATGAACTGAGAATTAGGGGGATAAAGTTGGGACAATACATGTTGGAGCATCTCGCTCACAACGAAATTCGTTATTATGGAATCAATGGTGAGGACACACCATTTGTGTCAATATTTCCCAACCAAGGGTTTGTGAACTCAAGCTATGGATTAATGGATTACAGTAGTTCCGGATCTTTTGCTTCATGGATTGGAAGCACAGGGGATCTTGTTAGGTTTGTAGATCACATTGACGGGCTTCCATTGTTGAATTTTTTAAATTCAACTCCTACCCTGCACAGAGAATGAAGAAGTACAACAGGGGAAATTTTTTGGTTGTGTGCACTTCACTGTGCATTTAACACTGTTATTAAAAGTCTGCAAAGTTAATTTTTGTTTTTGTTTTTGTTACTGACCGTATGCATTCTCCTGCGAACATATTGAAGGATCATGGTTCTCCTCACCACGCAACAAGCAGCTTTAAAACCCGCCATGCCGCGCCATTAACACAGTTCACCAACCAACTGTTTTTTGTTTACTGCCAAAGTTTTGATTTGAACGGGCCACGTCAAGTTGTGGAGCCCATAGTCCACATCACCATACAGGGAGCCAATCACGTTTTGATTGCGTAAGTTTTGGGCCTCGTCACCAGTCTTTTCACCTGCGCAAAGAACCAGACCCATTGCCAAGTCACAGGATGAGTGGACCAATCAGAGCTAATCGCGCAGATTTTACGCTTACGTCATGGAGCCCATTTGGTGTGCGATAATTCTATGAATTAGAGCTTACATTTTGTTTTGAAGTCTGGGGGTCCCACCTTTGACTAATCATATGGCGATCGCGTGGGTTTGGACCTTGACGTTAGCGAGGGGAATTAGTACGCGATAATTTGTTGCAATGGAGTTTAATCTCCAATTTGAGTTCCGCGACAAAGGCTTAAACATTGTTTTAAAAGTTATTTTATGCGACATATGATATATGGTTTGAAAACGTTGTTATAACGTTTTCCTTTATGTTTATTTAACGCCGTGATGAAAAGTCTTTTGACTTTAGTCTTATATATATATACGGTTAATATATATATTATAAACTTTCAAGTTTATAATATATATGTAAGTTCAATAGTTTGTTTTAATTTTTTTTTAATACGTTGTGTCATATAAAAGGAAATGAGCCCGAAGGCTAAAGTAATGACTGTGTATTATTTGAAAAGCCAGCAGAGGAAGAAGAGCAGTGTGAAGCACTGTGTGTGATTTTTTTTTGTAAGAGACAGAGAGGAAATTTGAGGAACACTGCGTGTGAAGCAGTTTCCATTTTGTAATCCCTCAGAGGAGAAAGAATATCAGTTTGTAATAGAGTTTTTATCTTTAAGGAAATAGTTTTTGTGTGCCATCTTTGTCTAGAAAATTTTAATGAGTTCTCTGTGTTAGAAGGAGAGATTTTGTTCTCTATGTGTATTTGGAATCATTCATAAATTCCAACATGGTATCGGAGCTATTCAAGACTCTTTGAAGTTTGTCAAAGAAGCTGAAGGAAGTGGTTGTTGAAGGAGTTCTCCAGCAGTGTGAAGGCTCAGAAAAGTCCGGGTAATTGCAAAAAGAGAGTTTTTGTTTTGTGTTTAAAAAGAGTGCAGTCTAGAGAAGTCTCTTGAAGATAGAGTTTGTCTCTTAAGTAGTGAGACAATTTGCTTGAAACACAGTCAAGTTTTTTATTGCATAGTTCAGTGTGCTAGCCATGGCAGGAGCCATCACAAGCACGAGTATTGGAAATACTCAACTCCCACAGTTCAATGGGAAAAACTATGACTATTGGGAAATCACCATGAGAGCCTTGTTTGCCTCTCAAGACTCATGGGAGCTTGTTGAAGATGGTTTTGAAAAACCAACAGATGAAAATTATTTCAATGCCTTAACACAGGCAGAGAAGGATTTGCTGAAGAGAAATAGGAAGAAGGACTCAAAAGCCCTTTTCTATCTCTATCAAGCAGTGCATGAAAGTGTGTTTCCAAGGATAGCAGTAGCTAAGAGGTCCAAGGATGCATGTGATACCCTCCAGACTGCCTATCAAGGTATGGAAAAGGTGAAGACAACAAAGCTACAATTGTTGAGGAGAGACTTTGAAACTCTTTGTATGAAAGATTCTGATAACATAGACTCATTCTTCACACATGTGATTGGGTTGGTTACCCAGATAAGGTCTCATGGAGAGACACTTGAAGAAAGAAGGATAATGGAGAAAGTATTGAAGATCTTACCCTCAAGGTTTGATGTAATAATCACAACCATTGAAGAGACAAATGATCTCTCAAAGTTTACAATTGACGAGCTTCATGCATCATTGATGACTCATGAATAAAGATTGGATAGAACAACAAACTCATTTTTGGAGCATGCCTTCAAGACCCAAATGTCCTTTGGAAGAGGAAGAGGTCAAGGCAGAGGAAACTACAGAGGAAAAGGAAGAGGCAGAAACCAAAACACACGAGGAAGAAACAGCCTTTCAAATACTCATGGAAGGGGTAGCAATCAAAATCAGAACCAATGCCAAGGCAGCAACCAGCAAGGTGGAAAAAATCAAGCACATGGACAAAGGTATGATAAATCCCAAGTCCAATGTCATTACTGTAAGAAGTATGGCCATTATGCCAATGAATGTAGAAAGAAACAGAGTGACATGGGTAATAGACCCAGTGCTAATTTTATAAAAGAAAATATCAGTCAAGAGAAGTTGTTTTTAGCATGTAATATGGCTGAGGAAAAGAATGAAGATATATGGTTTCTAGATTCAGGATGTAGTAACCATATGACTAGAAACATTTCCATGTTTTCCATGTTAGATGAAAATGTAAAGTCTCAAGTAACATTGTGGACAAACATTAAGGTCTCTGTCATGGGAAAATACAGAGTAAGTGCTTTGACAAAGAAAGGAGAAGGAAAATCCATATCAGATGTTTACTATGTGCCTGATATGAAGTGTAACCTCTTGAAAATTGGACAACTCATTCGAAATGGGTACAATGTTTTCTTTGAAGATGATTTACGCACCATCATGGGTAAACCACCAAGCAAGCAATGCATTGCACAAGTGAAGATGACAATGAACTGAATTTTCCCTCTCAGGATGAGAGCAGATTTGAAGAAAGGAGTTGAAATGGCAGCAGTGACACAAGAGACATTCCAAAGAGAAGAAAACGATGAAAACTGGTTATGGCACTTTATATTTGGACATCTCAACTTTGGAGGTATGAATTTGTTGCATAGAAAAGGAATGGTAAAGGGATTACCATTGATTGAGAAACCGGATAGCCTTTGTGAAGGCTGCATCTTGGGAAAACAACACAGAGAAAGTTTTCCATCAAGAAAGAGCATAAGGGAAAAGGCACCCTCAGAAATTGTCCATTCAGATTTATGTGGACCAATGAAAACACCATCACTAGCAAGTAGTCACTATATGTTGAATTTCATTGATGATTACACAAGGAAACCTTGGGTTTATTTCTTGAAATTTAAAAGTGAAGTGTTTGAGAAATTTTGCCACTTTAAGGCTCTTGTAGAGAAACAAAGTGGGCAGCGTATCAAGGTATTAAGAAATGATAGAGGAGGTGATATATCTCAAAATAATTTCTGTGTTTTTGCATAGAAAATGGGATACACAGGAAATTTACAGCAAGGTATACACCGCAGCAAAATGGAGTTGCTGAAAGGAAAAATAGAACCATCATAGACATGGTAAGAAGTATGCTGAAGGAAAAACATTCGCCAAATGAATATTGGGTTGAAGCTGTACATTGTGCAGCATATATCTTGAATATATGCCCAACCAAAGCTGTAATTAACAGAGTTCTGGAAGAAGCATGGAGTGGCATAAAACAAGGTGTCACCCAAAAACCAGCTTATGCACACGTTCCATATCAGCTAAGGAAAAAGTTGGATAGTAAGGGGGAGAAGTGCATATTTATTGGATATAGTGAATAATCCAAGCCATATAGATTGTATAACCCATCCACCAAGAAGTTTGTTATAAGCAGAGATGTACAATTCATTAAGGAAGAAGCATGGGATGGAAGCATTGAGAAAACAGTGAATGTGAAGAGCTATTTGTCTCATGATGATAATGAGGAAGAGATGGCTGAAATACATCCCTCATTACCAGCACCACCTCCACCAACATAAGGACAGCAAGGGACACCACAAGCAGGTATGAGAACATCCTTGAGAAGTGATGACAGTGCTTCTCCAAGCACACCACAAGGAGCAGATTTGAGTGCTTCTATAAGCACAAGTTCAACAAGTGAAAGATGAACCAGATTCAGAATTTTGAATGAAATTTATGAGCAAGAGGAAATGAATGTATGAACTCTTTATTTGCATTGTATTGTCATGTAGATGACTCTATTTATTTTGAAGAAGCTATAAAAGATAAGATATGGATAGATGCTATGGATGAAGAAATGAATGCCATAGAGAAAAATAAAACATGGGAATTGGTTGATCTCCCAAAAGGAAAGGAAGTAATTGGAGTGAAATGGGTTTATAAAACCAAAAGCAATGCTGAAGGTAAAATTGAAAAGCACAAGGCCAGACTTGTTGTCAAAGGCTACAAGCAGCAATAAGGACGAGATTATGAAGAAACATTTGCACCGATTGCAAGAATGGAAACAATAAGAGCAGTGCTATCCATAGCAGCACAACATAAGTGGAAGGTTTACCAAATGGATGTGAAATCGACATTCCTAAATGGAGTATTGATGGAAGAGGTTTATGTTGAACAACCTCTAGGCTATGAGAAGGAAGGCTAAGAGCACAAAATTTGCAGATTCAAGAAAGCTCTTTATGGGATGAAACAAGAACCAAGAGCATGGTACAGTAGGATAGATGCCTATCTACTGGAAAATGGGTTTGAGAAATGTGAAGGAGAACCCACATTATACATCAAGGAAAAAGATGGTAAGGTGCTGATTGTTGTTTTATATGTTGATGATGTGATATTTACAGGTAATGATGCTTACCTCATTGAGAGTTTCAAATCAGTCATGAAGGATGAATTTGAGATGACTGATATGGGATTGCTGAAATACTTCTTAGGAATAGAAGTAGAGAAAAATGAAAATAATTTTTTTATCTCTCAAGCTAAATATGTAAATGAAGTTTTGGAAAGATTTAATATGCAGGATTGCAAGGCAGCAATTACTCCTATAGTGATGGGATTGAAGTTAAGCAAAGAGGACAACAAAAAGGATTTTGATCCAAGTTTATACAAGAGCATAGTTGGCAGCCTCATGTATTTGACTGAAACTAGGCCGGATATTATGCATGCTGTGAGTTTAATTTCCAGATTTATGAAGAGGCCAAAGGAGGCACATTGGAAAGCAACAAAACGAATTCTGAGGTATGTGAAAGGAATAAAAAGGTATGGAATTTTATACACCACTTCAGAAAATTCTTAATTGATTGGATATACTGACAGTGATTGGGCTGGAAGTATAGATGACCAGAAAAGCACCTTTGGTTATGTTTTTCATATGGGTTCAGGAGCCATTTCATGGGCTTCTAAGAAACATCCAATTGTGGCTTTATCTACAGCAGAGGTAGAGTATGTGGTAGCTACAACAACAACATGTTAAGTAGTTTGGATGAGGAGAATTTTGAGGAGTTTGTGTCATGAATAGGTAAAAGGCACAACAATTTATTGTGACAATAGCTCAGCTATAGCATTGTCAAAGAGTTCAGTGTTTCATAAAAGAACGAAACACATTGATGCCAAGTATCACTACATCATGGAGCTAGTGAACAATGGGAAAATTATTTTGAAACATTGCAGAACAGAGGAGCAGTTTGCAGACATTTTAACAAAGCCATTGGGGAAAAAGAGTTTTAATTATCTGAGGAAGTGTTTGGGTATGAAAGAAAACCCAACAGTTGAATTTAAGGGGGAGTGTTGAACAGGGGTTTTTCACGGATCATCAGAAATGAGTCGCGAAATCTATTTGTCACTTTGTGCATGAGGGGCCACACTTGCATCTCCAAAATGGGTATCCAAATATGCTCTCGGATTTCAAAACCAAAAAGTTCAACCCCTGATATCCGCGTCCGTTCGTTTTTCACGGATCGTCTGAAATCAGTCCCGAAATAAATTTGTCACTTTGTGCATGCGGGGCCACCCTTTCATCTCCAAAATGGGTATCCAGATATGCTCTCGAATTTAAAAACCGAAAATTTCAACCCCCAATATCCGCATTTGTACATTTTTCAAGGATCATCCAAAATGAATCCCGAAATCAATTCGTCATTCTTTTTCTGCGGGGGCACACTTGCATCTCCAAAATGGGTATCCAAATATACTCTCAGATTTCAAAAACGAAAATTTTAGCCCCCGACATCCGCGTCCGTTCGTTTTTTACGGATCATCCAAAATGAGTCCCTAAATCAATTCGTCACTTTGTGCATGTGAGGCCACGCTTGCATCTTCAAAATGGTTATCCAAATATGCTCTCGGATTTCAAAACTGAAAAGTTTAGCCCCCGATATCCACGTATGTTCGTTTTTCACGGATCATCCGAAATGAGTCCTGAAATCAATTTTTCACTTTGTGCATGTGGGGAAACGCTTGCATCTCCAAAATGTGTATCCAAATATGCTCTGAGATACTTGATATGCAAAAGTTTGGCCCTCTCAGATATTAGCATCCAGTTCAGTTTTTCTGGATCATCACAGAGAATGGAGTCAGGAACTCAGTTCGTCACTTTGTGCATCGGGGGCCACGCTTGCATCTCCAAAATGGATATCCAAATATGCTCTCGGATATCAAAACCGAAATGTTTAGCCTGCGTCTATTCCTTTTTAACGAACTATCTACGTTTAAAATGTTTTTCAGACATTATAAAGCTCTTTTAAAATATTTTAAAAACTTTGTAAAATATTTTAAAGGATTTTTAGAACATTTCAAAATATTTCAAAATATTTGAAAATATTGTAAAACGCTTATCAAGTTAAGCTTATAAATCTGACATTCAATAATTTTTATAAATGGTTCGAAGATTTTATAAAATATTCTAAATTTTCATTAATATGTTTAAATCAAATATTTAAAGTGTTTAATCATTTTTAGTAAATGTTTTTAATGAAATCGTAAAAAAAATTGTTTTAAAAACATTATAAAAAATTTTTAAACTGTTATAGCGTGCTTTTAAACACATTTAAATGTATTTAACACATTATAAAACTCGTTAAAAATATTTTAAGAATTTTGTAAAATGTTTTTAAGGATTTTTATAGCATTTCAAAATATTGTAAAACACTTCCAAGATATTTTAAAACACTTGTAAAATATTTTGAAACACTTGTAAAATATTTTGAAACGCTTTTAAAATTTATTTTAAAATGTTTCAAAACACTTCTAAAACGTTTTAAATTTATTTTAAAATGTTTCAAAACACTTTTAAAATGTTTTCAGAACCTCTTGAAGAACTCGTAAAGCATTTTAAAATGTTTTAAAAGTGTTTTAAAATGGTTTAAAAATGGTTTTAGAAAGCTTTTACAATGTTTTAAAAGTATTTCAAAACACTTTTTAAATTCTTTTAAAATATTTAAAAACATTTATTTCATTTTTAAAACTGTTTATAAATAACATTTAATAAAAGTTAAACTAATAAAGTTGACATTATAAACATTTAATAATTTTTATAAAGGTTTTATAAATGGTTTAAAGCTTTTGTAAAATATTATAAATTCTTATTAATATGCTTAAATCAAATATTTAAAGCGTTTAATCATTTTTGATAAAATCGCAAAAAAACGTTTTTAAAAACATTATAAAACACTTTTTAAAATGTTATAACGTGCTTTGAAACACATTTAAAATGTTTTTAAGACATTATAAAAATCGTTTAAAATATTTTTATAAATTTGTAAAATGTTTTAAATGATTTTTATAACATTTCAAAATATTTCAAAATCATTCAAAAAATTTCAAAATGTTGTAAAAAACGCTTCCAAGATATTTTAAAACACTTGTAAAATATTTTGAAACGCTTTTAAAATGTTTTAAATTTATTTTTAAATGTTTCAAAACACTTCTAAAATATTTAAAATTTATATTAAAAGTGTTTTAAAATAAACACATTTAATAAAATCGTAAAAAAAAGTTTTTAGAAACATTATACAACACTTTTTAAAATGTTATAATGTGCTTTTAAAATATTTTGAAGACATCATAAAACTCTTTTAAAATATTTTTAAAAATTTGTAAAATGTTTTAAAATATTTTTATAAATTTCAAAATATTTCAAAATATTGTCAACGCTTAAGATATTTTTGAACACTTTTAAATATTTTGAAACCCTTTTAAAATGTTTTAAATTTATTTTAAAATGTTTCAAAACACTTTTAAAATGCTTCAAAACACTTTTAAAATGTTTTAAATTTATTTTAAAATGTTTCAAAACACTTTTAAATCCTTTTTAAAAACTTGTAAAACATTTTAAAATGTTTTAAAAGTGTTTTAAAATGGTTTTTAAATGTTTTCAGAATGCTTTTACAATGTTAGAAAAACATTTCAAAACACATTTAAAATATTTGAAAGCATTTATTTAGGTTTTTAAATAAAATTTAATAAAATTTAAGCTTATAAAGCTAACATTATAAACATGCAATAATTTTTATAAATGTTTCATAAATGGTTTAAATCTGTTATAAAATATTCTAAATTCTTCTCAATATGTTTAAATCAAATATTTAAAGCGTTTAATCCTTTTATTAAATGTTTTTAATAAAATCGTAAAAAAAGAAACGTTTTTAAAAATATTATAAAACCCTTTTTAAAATGTTATAATGTGCTTTTAAACACGTTTAAAATGTTTCTAACACATCATAAAACTCTTTTCAAATATTTTTTAAAAAATTGTAAAATATTTTAGAGGATTTTTATAACATTTCAAAATATTTCAAAATATTTCATAAAGTTAAGCTTATAAAGCTGACATTCAATAATTTTTATAAATGTTTTAAAAATGGTTTAAACCTTTTATAAAATATTCCAAACTCTTATTAATATGTTTAAATCAAATATTTAAAGCGTTTAATCATTTTTAGTAAATCTTTTAATAAAATCGTAAAAAATAATATTTTTAAAAACATTATAAAACACTTTTTAAAATGCTATAACATGATTTTAAACACGTTAAAAATGTTTTTAAGACATTATGAAACTCTTTTAAAATATTTTTAAAAAGTTGTAAAATGTTTTATAGGATTTTTATAACGTTTCAAAATATTGTAAAACACTATCAAGATATTTCAAGACACTTTTAAGATACTCTGAAACGCTTTTAAAATATTTTGAAACGCTTTTAAGATTTATTTTAAAATGTTTCAAAACACTTCTAAAATGTTTTAAATTTATTTTAAAATGTTTCAAAACACTTTTAAAATGTTTTAAAACGTTTTTAAATCCTTTTAAAAAACTTGTAAAGCATTTTAAAACGTTTTATAAGTGTTTTAAAACGGTTTAAAAATGTTTTTAGAAAGCTTTTACAATATTTTAAAAAAGGTTTAAAATGTTTTAAAACGTTTTAAAATCCTTTACAAAAACTTGTAAAGCATTTTAAAACGTTTTAAAAGTGTATCCAAATATGCTCTCAGATTTCAAAACCGAAAAGTTCAGCCCCCGATATCCACGTCTTTTAATTTTTCACGGATCGTCTGAATTGAGTCCCGAAGTCAATTCGTCACTTTTTTCATCTGGGGCCACGCTTGCATCTCCAAAATGGGTATCTAAATATGCTCTCAGATTTCAAAACCGAAAAGTTTAGCCCCCGACATTCGCGTCCGTTCGTTTTTCACGGATCGTCCAAAATGAGGCCCAAACTCAATTTGTCACTTTGTGCATCCGAGGCCACGCTTTCATCTCCAAAATGGGTATCCAGATATGCTCTCATATTTCAAAATCGGAAATTTCAGCCCCCGTTATCTGCGTCTATTCGTTTCTCGCGGATCATCCGAAATGAGTCGCGAAATCGATTTGTCACTATGTGCATGCGGGGCCACACTTGCATCTCCAAAATGGGTATCCAAATATGCTCTCATATTTCACAACCGAAAAGTTCAGCCCCCGATATCCACGTCTTTTCATTTTTCACGGATCGTCTGAATTGAGTCCCGAACTCAATTCGTCACTTTGCTCATCTGGAGCCACGCTTGCATCTCCAAAATGGGTATCCAAATATGCTCTCAGATTTCAAAACCGAAAAGTTTAGCCCCCGATATTCGCGTTTGTTCGTTTTTCACGGATCATCCAAAATGATGCCCAAAATCAATTTGGCACTTTGTGCATCCGAGGCCACGCTTTCATCTCCAAAATGGGTATCCAAATATGCTCTCATATTTCAAAATCGAAAATTTCAGCCCCCGTTATTTGCGTCTATTCGTTTTTCACGGATCATCCGAAATGAGTCGCGAAATCAATTTGTCACTTTGTGCATGAGGGGCCACACTTGCATCTCCAAAATGGGTATCCAAATATGCTCTCGGATTTCAAAACCAAAAGTTCAACCCCTGATATCCGCGTCCGTTCGTTTTTCACGGATCGTCTGAAATCAGTCCCGAAATAAATTTGTCACTTTGTGCATGCGGAGCCATGCTTTCATCTCCAAAATGGGTATCCAGATATGCTCTCGAATTTAAAAACGAAAATTTCAACCCCCAATATCCGCATTTGTACATTTTTCAGGATCATCCAAAATGAATCCGAAAACAATTCGTCATTCTTTCTGCGGGGGCTTTACTTGCATCAAAATGGAGTATCCAAGATATACCCTCGAGATTTCAAAACGAAAATTTGCTTGGAGACATCGCGTCCAGTTCGTTTTTCACCGGATCATCCAAGCTGAGTCCCTAAATCAATTCGTCACTTTGTGCATGTGAGGCCACGCTTTTTGTCCTCCAAAATGGTTATCCAAATATGCTCTCGAATTTCAAAAATGAAAATTTCAACCCTAGCTGCGTCTCGTCGTTTTTTATGGATCGTTTGAAATGAGTCCCTAAATCAATTGTTCACTTTGTGCATGTGGGGCCACGCTTGCATCTCCAAAATGGGTATCCAAATATGCTCTCGAATTTTTAAACCGAAAAGTTTAGCCCTCAATATTCGCATCCGTTCGTTTTTCACAGATCATCCGAAATGAGGTCCGAACTCAATTAGTCACTTTGTGCATCTGGGGCCACGCTTGCATCTCCAAAATGGATATCCAAATATGCTCTCGGATATCAAAACCGAAAAGTTTAGCCTGCGTCTATTCCTTTTAACGAACTATCTACGTTTAAAATGTTTTTCAGACATTATAAAGCTCTTTTAAAATATTTTAAAAACTTTGTAAAATATTTTAAAGGATTTTTAGAACATTTCAAAATATTTCAAAATATTTGAAAATATTGTAAAACGCTTATAAAGTTAAGCTTATAAATCTGACATTCAATAATTTTTATAAATGGTTCGAAGATTTTATAAAATATTCTAAATTTTCATTAATATGTTTAAATCAAATATTTAAAGTGTTTAATCATTTTTAGTAAATGTTTTTAATGAAATCGTAAAAAAAGTTGTTTTAAAAACATTAAAAAAAAAATTTAAACTGTTATAGCGTGCTTTTAAACACATTTAAATGTAGTTAACACATTATAAAACTCGTTTAAAATATTTTAAGAATTTTGTAAAATGTTTTTAAGGATTTTTATAGCATTTCAAAATATTGTAAAACACTTCCAAGATATTTTAAAACACTTGTAAAATATTTTGAAACACTTGTAAAATATTTTGAAACGCTTCTAAAAATATTTTGAAACGCTTTTAAAATTTATTTTAAAATGTTTCAAAACACTTCTAAAACGTTTTAAATTTATTTTAAAATGTTTCAAAACACTTTTAAAATGTTTTCAGAACCTCTTGAAGAACTCGTAAAGCATTTTAAAATGTTTTAAAAGTGTTTTAAAATGTTTTTAGAAAGCTTTTACAATGTTTTAAAAATATTTCAAAACACTTTTAAAATTCTTTTAAAATATTTAAAAACATTTATTTCATTTTTAAAAATGTTTATAAATAACATTTAATAAAAGTTAAACTAATAAAGTTGACATTATAAACATTTAATAATTTTTATAAAGGTTTTATAAATGGTTTAAAGCTTTTATAAAATATTCTAAATTCTTATTAATATGCTTAAATCAAATATTTAAAGCATTTAATCATTTTTGATAAAATCGCAAAAAAACGTTTTTAAAAACATTATAAAACACTTTTTAAAATGTTAAAACATGCTTTTAAACACATTTAAAATGTTTTTAAGACATTATAAAACTCGTTTAAAATATTTTTATACATTTGTAAAATGTTTTAAATGATTTTTATAACATTTCAAAATATTTCAAAATCATTCAAAAAATTTCAAAATGTTGTAAAAAACGCTTCCAAGATATTTTAAAACACTTGTATAATATTTTGAAAAGCTTTTAAAATGTTTTAAATTTATTTTTAAATGTTTCAAAACACTTCTAAAATATTTTAAATTTATATTAAAAGTGTTTTAAAATAAACACATTTAATAAAATCGTAAAATAAAGTTTCTAGAAACATTGTACAACACTTTTCAAAATGTTATAATGTGATTTTAAAATGTTTTGAAGACATCATAAAAATCTTTTAAAATATTTTTAAAAATTTGTAAAATGTTTTAAAATATTTTTATATATTTCAAAATATTGTCAAACGCTTAAGATATTTTTGAACACTTTTAAATATTTGGAAACCCTTTTAAAATGTTTTAAATTTATTTTAAAATGTTTCAAAACACTTTTAAAATGCTTCAAAACACTTTTAAAATGTTTTAAATTTATTTTAAAATGTTTCAAAACACTTTTAAAATGTTTTAAAACATATTTAAATCCTTTTAAAAACTTGTAAAACATTTTAAAACGTTTTAAAAGTGTTTTAAAATGGTTTTTAAATGTTTTCAGAATGCTTTTACAATGTTAGAAAAACATTTAAAAACACATTTAAAATATTTGAAAGCATTTATTTAGGTTTTAAAAACGTTTTTAAATAAAATTTAATAAAAGTTAAGCTTATAAAGCTAACATTATAAACATGCAATAATTTTTATAAATGTTTCATAAATCGTTTAAATCTGTTATAAAATATTCTAAATTCTTCTCAATATGTTTAAATCAAATATTTAAAGCGTTTAATCCTTTTATTAAATGTTTTTTAATAAAATCGTAAAAAAAGAAACGTTTTTAAAAATATTATAAAACCCTTTTAAAATGTTATAATGTGCTTTTAAACACGTTTAAAATGTTTCTAACACATCATAAAACTCTTTTCAAATATTTTTAAAAAAAATTGTAAAATATTTTAGAGGATTTTTATAACATTTCAAAATATTTCAAAATATTTCATAAAGTTAAGCTTATAAAGCTGACATTCAATAATTTTTATAAATGTTTTAAAATGGTTTAAACCTTTTATAAAATATTCCAAATTCTTATTAATATGTTTAAATCAAATATTTAAAGCGTTTAATCATTTTTAGTAAATCTTTTTAATAAATCGTAAAAAATAATATTTTTAAAAACATTATAAAACACTTTTTAAAATGCTATAACATGATTTTAAACACGTTAAAAATGTTTTTAAGACATTATGAAACTCTATTAAAATATTTTTAAAACGTTGTAAAATATTTTAAAGGATTTTTATAACATTCAAAAATATTGTAAAACACTATCGAGATATTTCAAGACAATTTTAAGATATTCTGAAACACTTTTAAAATATTTTGAAATGCTTTTAAGATTTATTTTAAAATGTTTCAAAACACTTCTAAAATGTTTTAAATTTATTTTAAAATGTTTCAAAACACTTTTAAAATGTTTTAAAACGTTTTTAAATCCTTTTAAAAAACTTGTAAAGCATTTTAAAACGTTTTAAAACTGTTTTAAAACGGTTTAAAATTGTTTTTAGACAGCTTTTACGATATTTTAAAAAAGGTTTAAAATGTTTTAAAGCGTTTTAAAATCCTTTTCAAAAACTTGTAAAGCATTTTAAAACGTTTTAAAAGTGTATCCAAATATGCTCTCAGATTTCAAAACCGAAAAGTTCAGCCCCCGATATCCGCGTCTTTTAATTTTTCACGGATCGTCTGAATTGAGTCCCGAAGTCAATTCGTCACTTTTTTCATCTGGGGCCACGCTTGCATCTCCAAAATGGGTATCCAAATATGCTCTCAGATTTCAAAACCGAAAATTTTAGCCCCCGATATTCACGTCCGTTCGTTTTTCACGGATCGTCCAAAATGAGGCCCAAACTCAATTTGTCACTTTGTGCATCCGAGGCCACGCTTTCATCTCCAAAATGGGTATCCAAATATGCTCTCATATTTCAAAATGGAAAATTTCAGCCCCCGTTATCTGCGTCTATTCGTTTTTCGCGGATCATCCGAAATGAGTCGCGAAATCGATTTGTCACTATGTGCATGCGGGGCCACACTTACATCTCCAAAATGGGTATCCAAATATGCTCTCAGATTTCACAACCGAAAAGTTCAGCCCCCGATATCCACGTCTTTTCATTTTTCACGGATCGTCTGAATTGAGTCCCGAACTCAATTCGTCACCTTGTTCATGCAGACCCTTTGGATACTAATATGGGGTATCCAAATATGCTCTCAGATTTCAAAACCGAAAAGTTTAGCCCCCGATATTCGCGTTTGTTCGTTTTCCACGGATCATCCAAAATGATGCCCAAAATCAATTTGTCACTTTGTGCATCCGAGGCCACGCTTTCATCTCCAAAATGGGTATCCAAATATGCTCTCATATTTCAAAATCGAAAATTTCAGCCCCCGTTATCTGCGTCTATTCGTTTTTCTCGGATCATCCGAAATGAGTCGCGAAATCTATTTGTCACTTTGTGCATGAGGGGCCACACTTGCATCTCCAAAATGGGTATCCAAATATGCTCTCGGATTTCAAAACCAAAAAGTTCAACCCCTGATATCCGCGTCCGTTCGTTTTTCACGGATTGTCTGAAATCAGTCCCGAAATAAATTTGTCACTTTGTGCATGCGGGGCCACGCTTTCATCTCCAAAATGGGTATCTAGATATGCTCTCGAATTTAAAAACCGAAAATTTCAACCCCCAATATCCGCATTTGTACATTTTTCAAGGATCATCCAAAATGAATCCCGAAATCAATTCGTCATTCTTTTCTTGCGGGGGCACACTTGCATCTCCAAAATGGGTATCCAAATATACTCTCAGATTTCAAAAACGAAAATTTTAGCCCCCGACATCCGCGTCCGTTCGTTTTTTACGGATCATCCAAAATGAGTCCTAAATCAATTCGTCACTTCGTGCATGTGAGGCCACGCTTGCATCTCCAAAATGGTTATCCAAATATGCTCTCGGATTTCAAAACTGAAAAGTTTAGCCCCCGATATCTGCGTCTGTCGTTTTATGGATCGTTCGAAATGAGTCCCTAAATCAATTCATCACTTTGTGCGTATTGGGGCCACGCTTGCATCTCCAAAATGGGTATCCAAATATGCTCTCGAATTTTTAATAGAAAAAGTTTAGCCCTCGATATTCGCATCCGTTCGTTTTTCACAGATCATCCGAAATGAGGTCCGAACTCAATTCGTCACTTTGTGCATCTGTGGCCACGCTTGCATCTCCAAAATGGATATACAAATATGCTCTCGGATATCAGAACCGAAAAGTTTAGCCTTCGTCTATTCCTTTTTAACGAACTATCTACGTTTAAAATGTTTTTCAGACATTATAAAGCTCTTTTAAAATATTTTAAAAACTTTGTAAAATATTTTAAAGGATTTTTAGAACATTTCAAAATATTTCAAAATATTTGAAAATATTGTAAAACGCTTATCAAGTTAAGCTTATAAATCTGACATTCAATAATTTTTATAAATGGTTCGAAGATTTTATAAAATATTCTAAATTTTCATTAATATGTTTAAATCAAATATTTAAAGTGTTTAATCATTTTTAGTAAATGTTTTTAATGAAATCGTAAAAAAAATTGTTTTAAAAACATTATAAAAAACTTGTTAAACTGTTATAGTGTGCTTTTAAACACATTTAAATGTAGTTAACACATTATAAAACTCGTTTAAAATATTTTAAGAATTTTGTAAAATGTTTTTAAGGATTTTTATAGCATTTCAAAATATTGTAAAACACTTCCAAGATATTTTAAAAAACTTGTAAAATATTTTGAAACACTTCTAAAATATTTTGAAACGCTTCTAAAATATTTTGAAACGCTTTTAAAATTTATTTTAAAATGTTTCAAAACACTTCTAAAGCGTTTTAAATTTATTTTAAAATGTTTCAAAACACTTTTAAAATGTTTTAAAACGTTTTCAGAACCTCTTGAAGAACTCGTAAAGCATTTTAAAATGTTTTAAAAGTGTTTTAAAATGGTTTAAAAATGTTTTTAGAAAACTTTTACAATGTTTTAAAAATATTTCAAAACACTTTTAAAATTCTTTTAAAATATTTAAAAACATTTATTTCATTTTTTAAAATGTTTATAAATAACATTTAATAAAAGTTAAACTAATAAAGTTGACATTATAAACATTTAATAATTTTTATAAAGGTTTTATAAATGGTTTAAAGCTTTTATAAAATATTCTAAATTCTTATTAATATGCTTAAATCAAATATTTAAAGAGTTTAATCATTTTTGATAAAATCGCAAAAAAAAAGCGTTTTTAAAAACATTATAAAACACTTTTTAAAATGTTATAACGTGCTTTTAAACACATTTAAAATGTTTTTAAGACATTATAAAACTCGTTTAAAATTTTTTTATAAATTTGTAAAATGTTTTAAATGATTTTTATAACATTTCAAAATATTTCAAAATCATTCAAAAAATTTCAAAATGTTGTAAAAAACGCTTCCAAGATATTTTAAAACACTTGTAAAATATTTTGAAACGCTTTTAAAATGTTTTAAATTTAATTTTAAATGTTTCAAAACACTTCTAAAATATTTTAAATTTATATTAAAAGTGTTTTAAAATAAACACATTTAATAAAATCGTAAAAAAAAGTTTCTAGAAACATTATACAACACCTTTTAAAATGTTATAATGCGCTTTTAAAATGTTTTGAAGACATCATAAAACTCTTTTAAAATATTTTTAAAATTTTGTAAAATGTTTTAAAATATTTTTATATATTTCAAAATATTGTCAAGCGCTTAAGATATTTTTGAACACTTTTAAATATTTTGAAACCCTTTTAAAATGTTTTAAATTTATTTTAAAATGTTTCAAAACACTTTTAAAATGCTTCAAAACACTTTTTAAATGTTTTAAATTTATTTTAAAATGTTTCAAAACACTTTTAAAATGTTTTAAAACATATTTAAATCCTTTTTAAAAACTTGTAAAACATTTTAAAATGTTTTAAAAGTGTTTTAAAATGGTTTTAAAATGTTTTCATAATGCTTTTACAATGTTAGAAAAACATTTCAAAACACATTTAAAATATTTGAAAGCATTTATTTAGGTTTTAAAAACGTTTTTAAATAAAATTTAATAAAAGTTAAGCTTATAAAGCTAACATTATAAACATGCAATAATTTTTATAAATGTTTCATAAATGGTTTAAATCTGCTATAAAATATTCTAAATTCTTCTCAATATGTTTAAATCAAATATTTAAAGCGTATAATCCTTTTATTAAATGTTTTTAATAAAATCGTAAAAAAAGAAACGTTTTTAAAAATATTATAAAACCCTTTTTAAAATGTTATAATGTGCTTTTAAACACGTTTAAAATGTTTCTAACACATCATAAAACTCTTTTCAAATATTTTAAAAAAATTTGTAAAATATTTTAGAGGATTTTTATAACATTTCAAAATATTTCATAAAGTTAAGCTTATAAAGCTGACATTCAATAATTTTTATAAATGTTTTAAAAATGGTTTAAGCCTTTTATAAAATATTCCAAATTCTTATTAATATGTTTAAATCAAATATTTAAAGCATTTAATCATTTTTAGTAAATCTTTTTAATAAAATCGTAAAAAATAATATTTTTAAAAACATTATAAAACACTTTTTAAAATGCTATAACATGATTTAAAACACGTTAAAAATGTTTTTAAGACATTATGAAACTCTTTTAAAATATTTTTAAAAAGTTGTAAAATGTTTTAAAGGATTTTTATAACGTTTCAAAATCTTGTAAAACACTATCAAGATATTTCAAGACACTTTTAAGATATTCTGAAACGCTTTTAAAATATTTTGAAATGCTTTTAAGATTTATTTTAAAATGTTTCAAAACACTTCTAAAATGTTTTAAATTTATTTTAAAATGTTTTAAAACACTTTTAAAATGTTTTAAAACGTTTTTAAATCCTTTTAAAAAACTTGTAAAGCATTTTAAAACGTTTTAAAAGTGTTTTAAAACGGTTTAAAAATGTTTTTAGAAAGCTTTTACAATATTTTTAAAAAGGTTTAAAATGTTTTAAAACGTTTTAAAATCCTTTTCAAAAACTTGTAAAGCATTTTAAAACGTTTTAAAAGTGTATCCAAATATGCTCTCAGATTTCAAAACCGAAAAGTTCAGCCCCCGATATCCACGTCTTTTAATTTTCCACGGATCGTCTGAATTGAGTCCCGAAGTCAATTCGTCACTTTTTTCATCTGGGGCCACGCTTGCATCTCCAAAATGGGTATCCAAATATGCTCTCAGATTTCAAAACCGAAAATTTTAGCCCCCGATATTCGCGTCCGTTCGTTTTCCACGGATCGTCCAAAATGAGGCCCAAACTCAATTTGTCACTTTGTGCATCCGAGGCCACGCTTTCATCTCCAAAATGGGTATCCAAATATGCTCTCATATTTCAAAATCGAAAATTTCAGCCCCCGTTATCTGCGTCTATTCGTTTTTCACGGATCATCCGAAATGAGTCGCGAAATCGATTTGTCACTATGTGCGTGCGGGGCCACACTTGCATCTCCAAAATGGGTATCCAAATATGCTCTCAGATTTCTAGCAGAAAGGATTCATTGCGATATCCCGTCTTTTCATTTTCCCGCGGATCATTCACGAATTGAGTCTGAACTCGATTCGTCACTCATTGCATCACGAATTGCAACACATTAACACATCTCCAAAATGGGTATCCAAATATGCTCTCAGATTTCAAAACCGAAAAGTTTAGCCCCCGATATTCGCGTTTGTTCGTTTTTCACGGATCATCCAAAATGATGCCCAAAATCAATTTGTCACTTTTTACATCCGAGGCCACGCTTTCATCTCCAAAATGGGTATCCAAATATGCTCTCATATTTCAAAATCGAAAATTTCAGCCCCCGTTATCTGCGTCTATTGGTTTTTCACGGATCATCCGAAATGAGTCGCGAAATCAATTTGTCACTTTGTGCATGAGGGGCCACACTTGCATCTCCAAAATGGGTATCCAAATATGCTCCCGGATTTCAAAACCAAAAAGTTCAACCCCTGATATCCGCGTCCGTTCGTTTTTCACGGATCGTCTGAAATCAGTCCCGAAATAAATCTGTCACTTTGTGCATGCGGGGCCACGCTTTCATCTCCAAAATGGGTATCGATAAATGCTCTCGAATTCACAAAAACGAAAATTTCAACCCAAATGTCGCATTTGTACATTTTTCACGGATCATCCGAAATGAGGTCCGAACTCAATTCGTCACTTTGTGCATCTGGGGCCGCACTTGCATCTCCAAAATGGGTATCCAAATATGCTCTCGGATATCAAAACCGAAAAGTTTAGCCCCATCTTCCACGTCTGTTCTTTTTTCACGAACCATCCGAAATGAGTCCCGAAATCAATTTGTCACTTTGTGCATCCGAGGCCACGCTTTCATCTCCAAAATGGGTATCCAAATATGCTCTCATATTTCAAAATCGAAAATTTCAGCCCCCGTTATCTGCGTCTATTCGTTTTTCACGGATCATCCGAAATGAGTCGCGAAATCAATTTGTCACTTTGTGCATGTGGGGCCACCCATCTCAAAATGGGTATCCAAATATGCTCTCGAATTTTTAAACAGTTTAGCCCTTGATATTTGCATCCGTTCGTTTTTCACAGATCATCCGAAATGAGGTCCGAACTCAATTCGTCACTTTGTGCATATGGGGCCACGCTTGCATCTCCAAAATGGATATCCAAATATGCTCTCGAATATCAAAACCGAAAAGTTTAGCCTGCGTCTATTCCTTTTTAACGAACTATCTACGTTTAAAATGTTTTTCAGACATTATAAAGCTCTTTTAAAATATTTTAAAAACTTTGTAAAATATTTTAAAGGATTTTTAGAACATTTCAAAATATTTCAAAATATTTGAAAATATTGTAAAACGCTTATCAAGTTAAGCTTATAAATCTGACATTCAATAATTTTTATAAATGGTTCGAAGATTTTATAAAATATTCTAAATTTTCATTAATATGTTTAAATCAAATATTTAAAGTGTTTAATCATTTTTAGTAAATGTTTTTAATGAAATCGTAAAAAAATTGTTTTAAAAACATTATAAAAAACTTTTTAAACTGTTATAGCGTGCTTTTAAACACATTTAAATGTATTTAACACATTATAAAACTCGTTTAAAATATTTTTAAAATTTTGTAAAATGTTTTTAAGGATTTTTATAACATTTCAAAATATTGTAAAACACTTCCAAGATATTTTAAAACACTTTTAAAATATTTTGAAACACTTCTAAAATATTTTGAAACGCTTATAAAATATTTTGAAACGCTTTTAAAATTTATTTTAAAATGTTTCAAAACACTTCTAAAACGTTTTAAATTTATTTTAAAATGTTTCAAAACACTTTTAAAATGTTTTAAAACGTTTTCAGAACCTCTTGAAGAACTCGTGAAGCATTTTAAAATGTTTTAAAAGTGTTTTAAAATGGTTTTAAAATGTTTTTAGAAAGCTTTTACAATGTTTTAAAAATATTTCAAAACACTTTTAAAATTCTCTTAAAATATTTAAAAACATTTATTTCATTTTTAAAAATGTTTATAAATAACATTTAATAAAAGTTAAACTAATAAAGTTGACATTATAAACATTTAATAATTTTTATAAAGGTTTTATAAATGGTTTAAAGCTTTTGTAAAATATTCTAAATTCTTATTAATATGCTTAAATCAAATATTTAAAGCGTTTAATCATTTTTGATAAAATCGCAAAAAAACGTTTTTAAAAACATTATAAAACACTTTTTTAAAATGTTATAACGTGCTTTTAAACACATTTAAAATGTTTTTAAGACATTATAAAACTCGTTTAAAATATTTTTATAAATTTGTAAAATGTTTTAAATGATTTTTATAACATTTCAAAATATTTCAAAATCATTCAAAAATTTCAAAATGTTGTAAAAAACGCTTCCAAGATATTTTAAAACACTTGTAAAATATTTTGAAACGCTTTTAAAATGTTTTAAATTTATTTTTAAATGTTTCAAAACACTTCTAAAATATTTTAAATTTATATTAAAAGTGTTTTAAAATAAACACATTTAATAAAATCGTAAAAAAAAAGTTTCTAGAAACATTGTACAACACTTTTTAAAATGTTATAATGTGCTTTTAAAATGTTTTGAAGACATCATAAAACTCTTTTAAAATATTTTTAAAAATTTGTAAAATGTTTTAAAATATTTTTATATATTTCAAAATATTGTCAAACGCTTAAGATATTTTTGAACACTTTTAAATATTTTGAAACCCTTTTAAAATGTTTTAAATTTATTTTAAAATGTTTCAAAACACTTTTAAAATGCTTCAAAACACTTTTAAAAATGTTTTAAATTTATTTTAAAATGTTTCAAAACACTTTTAAAATGTTTTAAAACATATTTAAATCCTTTTTAAAAACTTGTAAAACATTTTAAAATGTTTTAAAATGGTTTTTAAATGTTTTCATAATGCTTTTACAATGTTAGAAAAACATTTCAAAACACATTTAAAATATTTGAAAGCATTTATTTAGGTTTTAAAAACGTTTTTAAATAAAATTTAATATAAGTTAAGCTTATAAAGCTAACATTATAAACATGCAATAATTTTTATAAATGTTTCATAAATGGTTTAAATCTGCTATAAAATATTCTAAATTCTTCTCAATATGTTTAAATCAAATATTTAAAGCGTTTAATCCTTTTATTAAATGTTTTTAATAAAATCGTAAAAAAAGAAGCGTTTTTAAAAATATTATAAAACCCTTTTTAAAATGTTATAATGTGCTTTTAAACACGTTTAAAATGTTTTTAACACATCATAAAACTCTTTTAAAATATTTTTAAAAAAATTGTAAAATATTTTAGAGGATTTTTATAACATTTCAAAATATTTCAAAATATTTCATAAAGTTAAGCTTATAAAGCTGACATTAAATAATTTTTATAAATGTTTTAAAAATGGTTTAAACCTTTTATAAAATATTCCAAATTCTTATTAATATGTTTAAATCAAATATTTAAAGCGTTTAATCATTTTTAGTAAATCTTTTTAATGAAATCGTAAAAAATAATATTTTTAAAAACATTATAAAACACTTTTTAAAATGCTATAACATGATTTTAAACACGTTAAAAATGTTTTTAAGACATTATGAAACTCTTTTAAAATATTTTAAAAAAGTTGTAAAATGTTTTATAGGATTTTTATAACGTTTCAAAATATTGTAAAACACTATCAAGATATTTCAAGACACTTTTAAGATATTCTGAAACGCTTTTAAAATATTTTGAAACGCTTTTAAGATTTATTTTAAAATGTTTCAAAACACTTCTAAAATGTTTTAAATTTATTTTAAAATGTTTCAAAACACTTTTAAAATGTTTTAAAACGTTTTAAATCCTTTTAAAAAACTTGTAAAGCATTTTAAAACGTTTTGAAAGTGTTTTAAAACGGTTTAAAAATGTTTTTAGAAAGCTTTTACAATATTTTAAAAAAGGTTTAAAATGTTTTAAAACGTTTTTAAATCCTTTTCAAAAACTTGTAAAGCATTTTAAAACGTTTAAAGTGTAGCTAAATCTGAAAATATGCTCTCGGATTTCAAAAGCAGAAAAGTTCGGATAGATATCCCACGTCTTTTAATTTTTCACGGATCGTGCGGATTAGTCCGAAGTCAGATTCGTCCTTTGCATACGGGGCCACGCTTGCATCTCCAAAATGGGTATCCAAATATGCTCTCAGATTTCAAAACTGAAAAGTTTAGCCCCCGATATTCGCGTTTGTTCGTTTTTCACGGATCATCCAAAATGATGCCCAAAATCAATTTGTCACTTTGTGCATCCGAGGCCACGCTTTCATCTCCAAAATGGGTATCCAAATATGCTCTCATATTTCAAAATAAAAAATTTCAGCCCCCGTTACCCAAACTCAATTTGTCACTTTGTGCATCCGAGGCCACGCTTTCATCTCCAAAATGGGTATCCAAATATGCTCTCATATTTCAAAATAAAAAATTTCAGCCCCCGTTATCTACGTCTATTCGTTTTTCACAGATCATCTGAAATGAGTCACGAAATCGATTTGTCACCCACGTCTTTTAATTTTTCACGGATCGTCTGAATTGAGTCCCGAAGTCAATTCGTCACTTTTTTCATCTGGGCCACGCTTGCATCTCCAAAATGGGTATCCAAATATGCTCTCAGATTTCAAAACCGAAAAGTTTAGCCCCCGATATTCGCGTCCGTTCGTTTTTCACGGATCGTCCAAAATGAGGCCCACACTCAATTTGTCACTTTGTGCATCCGAGGCCACGCTTTCATCTCCAAAATGGGTATCCAAATATGCTCTCATATTTCAAAATCGAAAATTTCAGCCCCCGTTATCTGCGTCTATTCGTTTTTCGCGGATCATCCGAAATGAGTCGCGAAATCGATTTGTCACTATGTGCATGTGGGGCCACACTTGCATCTCCAAAATGGGTATCCAAATATGCTCTCAGATTTCACAACCGAAAAGTTTAGCCCCCGATATCCACGTCTTTTCATTTTTCACGGATCGTCTGAATTGAGTCCCGAAGCCAATTCGTCACTTTGTTCATCTGGGGCCACGCTTGCATCTCCAAAATGGGTATCCAAATATGCTCTCAGATTTCAAAACCAAAAAGTTTAGCCCCCGATATTCGCGTTTGTTCGTTTTTCACGGATCATCCAAAATGATGACCAAACTCAATTTGTCACTTTGTGCATCCGAGGCCACGCTTTCATCTCCAAAATGGGTATCCAAATATGCTCTCATATTTCAAAATTGAAAATTTCAGCCCTCGTTATCTGCGTCTATTCGTTTTTCACGGATCATCCGAAATGAGTCGCGAAATCAATTTGTCACTTTGTACATGAGGGGCCACACTTGCATCTCCAAAATGGGTATCCAAATATGCCCTCGGATTTCAAAACCAAAAATTTCAACCCCTGATATCCGCGTCCGTTCGTTTTTCGCGGATCGTCTGAAATCAGTCCCGAAATAAATTTGTCACTTTGTGCATGCGGGGCCACGCTTTCATCTCCAAAATGGGTATCTAGATATGCCCTCGAATTTAAAAACCGAAAATTTCAACCCCCAATATCCTTATTTGTACATTTTTCAAGGATCATCCAAAATGAATCCCGAAATCAATTCGTCATTCTTTTCCTGCGGGGGCACACTTGCATCTCCAAAATGGGTATCCAAATATACTCTCAGATTTCAAAAATGAAAATTTTAGCCCCCGACATCCGCGTCCGTTCATTTTTTACGGATCATCCAAAATGAGTCCCTAAATCAATTCGTCACTTTGTGCATGTGAGGCCACGCTTGCATCTCCAAAATGGTTATCCAAATATGCTCTCGGATTTCAAAACTGAAAAGTTTAGCCCCCGATATCCACGTATGTTCGTTTTTCACGGATCATTCGAAATGAGTCCTGAAATCAATTTGTCACTTTGTGCATGTGGGGAAACGCTTGCATCTCCAAAATGTGTATCCAAATATGCTCTCGGATTTCAAAACCGAAAAATTCTGCCCCCGATATCCACGTCTGTTCATTTTTCACGGATAGTCCGAAATCAGTCCCGAAATAAATTCATCACTTTGTGCATGCGGGGCCACGCTTGCATCTCCAAAATGGGTATCCAAATATGCTCTCGAATTTCAAAACTGAAAAGTTCAACCCCTAATATCCGCTTTCGTTCAGTTTTCAAAGATCGTCCCAAATGAGTCCCAAAATCAATTCGTCACTTTGTTCATGCGGGGGCACACTTGCATCTCCAAAAGCGGTATCCAAATATGCTCTCGAATTTCAAAAATGAAAATTTCAACCCCGATATCCGCGTCTATTCGTTTTTTATGGATCGTTCGAAATGAGTCCCTAAATCAATTCATCACTTTGTGCATGTGGGGCCACGCTTGCATCTCCAAAATGGGTATCCAAATATGCTCTCGAATTTTTAAACTGAAAAGTTTAGCCCTCGATATTCGCATCCGTTCGTTTTTCACAGATCATCTGAAATGAGGTCCGAACTCAATTCGTCACTTTGTGCATCTGGGGCCACGCTTGCATCTCCAAAATGGATATCCAAATATGCTCTCGGATATCAAAACCGAAAATTTTAGCCTGCGTCTATTCCTTTTTAACGAACTATCTACATTTAAAATGTTTTTCAGACATTATAAAGCTCTTTTAAAATATTTTAAAAACTTTGTAAAATATTTTAAAGGATTTTTATAACATTTCAAAATATTTCAAAATATTGTAAAACACTTATCAAGTTAAGCTTATAAATCTGACATTCAATAATTTTTATAAATGGTTCGAAGATTTTATAAAATATTCTAAATTTTTATTAATATTGTAAACCACTTCCAAGATATTTTAAAACACTTCTAAAATATTTTGAAACGCTTCTAAAATATTTTGAAACGCTTTTAAAATTTATTTTAAAATGTTTCAAAACACTTCTAAAATGTTTTAAATTTATTTTAAAATGTTTCAAAACACTTTTAAAATATTTTAAAACGTTTTCAGAACCTCTTGAAGAACTCGTAAAGCATTTTAAAATGTTTTAAAAGTGTTTTAAAATGGTTTAAAAATGTTTTTAGAAAGCTTTTACAATGTTTTAAAAACATTTAAAAACACTTTTAAAATTCTTTTAAAATATTTAAAAGCATTTATTTCATTTTTAAAAATGTTTATAAATAACATTTAATAAAAGTTAAACTAATAAAGTTGACATTATAAACATTTAATAATTTTTATAAAGGTTTTATAAATGGTTTAAATCTTTTATAAAATATTCTAAATTCTTATTAATATGCTTAAATCAAATATTTAAAGTGTTTAATCATTTTTGATAAAGTCGCAAAAAAAACGTTTTTAAAAACATTATAAAACAGTTTTTAAAATGTTATAACGTGCTTTTAAACACATTTAAAATGTTTTTAAGACATTATAAAACTCGTTTAAAATATTTTTATAAATTTGTAAAATGTTTAAAATGATTTTTATAACATTTCAAAATATTTCAAAATCATTCAAAAAATTTCAAAATATTGTAAAAAACGCTTTCAAGATATTTTAAAACACTTATAAAATATTTTGAAACACTTTTAAAATGTTTTAAATTTATTTATAAATGTTTCAAAACACTTCTAAAATATTTTAAATTTATATTAAAAGTGTTTTAAAATAAACACATTTAATAAAATCGTAAAAAAAACGTTTTTAGAAACATTATAAAACACCTTTTAAAATGTTATAATGTGTTTTTAAAATGTTTTGAACACATCATAAAACTCTTTTAAAATATTTTTAAAAATTTGGAAAATGTTTTAAAATATTTTTATAAATTTCAAAATATTGTCAAACGCTTAAGATATTTTTGAACACTTTTAAATATTTTGAAACGCTTTTAAAATGTTTCAAAACACTTTTAAAATGCTTCAAAACACTTTTAAAATGTTTTAAATTTATTTTAAAATGTTTCAAAACACTTTTAAAATGTTTTAAAACATATTTAAATCATTTTTAAAAACTTGTAAAACATTTTAAAATGTTTTATAAGTGTTTTAAAATGGTTTTAAAATGTTTTCAGAATGCTTTTACAATGTTAGGAAAACATTTCAAAACACATTTAAAATATTTGAAAGCATTTATTTAGGTTTTAAAAATGTTTTTAAATAAAATTTAATAAAAGTTCAGCTTATAAACATGCAATAATTTTTATAAATGTTTCATAAATGGTTTAAATCTGTTATAAAATATTCTAAATTCTTCTCAATATGTTTAAATCAAATATTTAAAGCGTTTAATCTTTTTATTAAATGTTTTTAATAAAATCGTAAAAAAAGAAACATTTTTAAAAATATTATAAAACCCTTTTTAAAATGTAATAATGTGCTTTTAAACACGTTTAAAATGTTTGTAACACATCATAAAACTCTTTTAAAATATTTTTTAAAAATTTGTAAAATATTTTACAGGATTTTTATAACATTTCAAAATATTTCATAAAGTTAAGCTTATAAAGCTGACATTCAATAATTTTTATAAATGTTTTAAAAATGGTTTAAACATTTTATAAAATATTCCAAATTCTTATTAATATGTTTAAATCAAATATTTAAAGCGTTTAATCATTTTTAGTAAATCTTTTTAATAAAATCGTAAAAATAATATTTTTAAAAACATTATAAAACACTTTTTAAAATGCTATAACATGATTTTAAACACGTTACAAATGTTTTTAAGACATTATGAAACTCTTTTAAAATATTTTTAAAAAGTTGTAAAATGTTTTAAAGGATTTTTATAACATTTCAAAATATTGTAAAACACTATCAAGATATTTCAAGACACTTTAAGAAATTCGAACGCTTTTAAAATATTTTGAAATGCTTTTAAGATCTATTTTAAAATGTTTCAAAACACTTTTAAAATGTTTTAAAACGTTTTTAAATCCTTTTAAAAAACTTGTAAAGCATTTTAAAACGTTTTAAAATGGTTTAAAAATGTTTTTAGAAAGCTTTTACAATATTTTAAAAAAGGTTTAAAATGTTTCAAAACGTTTTTAAATCCTTTTCAAAAACTTGTAAAGCATTTTAAAACGTTTTAAAAGTGTATCCAAATATGCTCTCAGATTTCAAACCCGAAAAGTTCGGCCCCCGATATCTGTGTTCATTCATTTTTCACAAATCGTCTGAAATGAATCCCGAAATCAATTCGTCACTTTGTGCATCCGGGGCCACACTTGCATCTCCAAAATAGGTATCCAAATATGCTCTCGGATTTTAAAATCGAAAAGTTTAGACCTCGATATTCGTGTGCGTTTGTTTTTCACGGATCATCCGAAATGAGGTCCGAACTCAATTCGTCACTTTGTGCATCTGGGGCCACACTTGCATCTCCAAAATGGGTATCCAAATATGCTCTCAGATATCAAAACCGAAAATTTTAGCCCCATCTTCCACGTCTGTTCTTTTTTCACGAACCATCCGAAATGAGTCCCGAAATCAATTTGTCACTTTGTGCATGCGGCGCCACGCTTGCATCTCCAAAATGGGTATCCAAATATGCTCTCAGATTTCAAAACCGAAAAGTTTAGCCCCCGATATCCACGTCTTTCCATTTTTCACGGATCGTCTGAATTGAGTCCCGAAGTCAATTCGTCACTTTGTTCATCTGGGGCCACGCTTGCATCTCCAAAATGGGTATCCAAATATGCTCTCAGATTTCAAAACCAAAAAGTTTAGCCCCCGATATTCGCGTTTGTTCGTTTTTCACGGATCATCCAAAATGATGCCCAAAATCAATTTGTCACTTTGTGCATCCGAGGCCACGTTTTCATCTCCAAAATGGGTATCCAAATATGCTCTCATATTTCAAAATCGAAAATTTCACTTCCCCGATATCTCAAGGTTTGTCGCTGATCAGCATCCAGCTGGAGTCGCGAAATCGATTTGTCACTATGTGCATGCGAGGCCACACTTGCATCTCCAAAATGGGTATCCAAATATGCTCTCAGATTTCACAACCGAAAAGTTCAGCCCCCGATATCCACGTCTTTCCATTTTTCACGGATCGTCTGAATTGAGTCCCGAAGTCAATTCGTCACTTTGTTCATCTGGGGCCACGCTTGCATCTCCAAAATGGGTATCCAAATATGCTCTCAGATTTCAAAACCAAAAAGTTTAGCCCCCGATATTCGCGTTTGTTCGTTTTTCACGGATCATCCAAAATGATGCCCAAAATCAATTTGTCACTTTGTGCATCCGAGGCCACGTTTTCATCTCCAAAATGGGTATCCAAATATGCTCTCATATTTCAAAATCGAAAATTTCAGCCCCCGTTATCTGCGTCTATTCGTTTTTCACGGATCATCCGAAATGAGTCGCTAAATCAATTTGTCACTTTGTGCATGAGGGGCCACACTTGCATCTCCAAAATGGGTATCCAAATATGCTCTCGGATTTCAAAACCAAAAAGTTCAACCCCTGATATCCGCGTCCGTTCGCTTTTCACGGATCGTCTGAAATCAGTCCCGAAATAAATTTGTCACTTTGTGCATGCGGGGCCACGCTTTCATCTCCAAAATGGGTATCCAGATATGCTCTCGAATTTAAAAACCAAAAATTTCAACCCCCAATATCCGCATTTGTTCATTTTTCAAGGATCATCCAAAATGAATCCCGAAATCAATTCGTCATTTTGATCCTGCGAGGGCACACTTGCATCTCCAAAATGGGTATCCAAATATGCTCTCAAATTTCAAAAACGAAAATTTTAGCCCCCGACATCCGCGTTCGTTCGTTTTTTACGGATCATCCAAAATGAGTCCCTAAATCAATTCGTCACTTTGTGCATGTGAGGCCACGCTTGCATCTCCAAAATGGTTATCCAAATATGCTCTCGGATTTCCAAACTGAAAAGTTTAGCCCCCGATATCCACGTATGTTCGTTTTTCACGGATCATCCGAAATGAGTCCTGAAATCAATTTGTCACTTTGTGCATGTGGGGAAACGCTTGCATCTCCAAAATGTGTACGCAAATATGCTCTCGGATTTCAAAACCGAAAAGTTCTGCCCCCGATATCCACGTCTGTTCATTTTTCACGGATAGTCCGAAATCAGTCCCGAAATAAATTCATCACTTTGTGCATGCGGGGCCACGCTTGCATCTCCAAAATGGGTATCCAAATATGCTCTCGAATTTCAAAACTGAAAAGTTCAAACCCCAATATCCGCTTTCGTTCAGTTTTCAAAGATCGTCCGAAATGAGTCCCAAAATCAATTCGTCACTTTGTTCATGCGGGGGCACACTTGCATCTCCAAAAGCGGTATCCAAACATGCTCTCGAATTTCAAAAATGAAAATTTCAACCCCGATATCTGCGTTTGTTCGTTTTTTATGGATCGTTCGAGATGAGTCCCTAAATCAATTCATCACTTTGTGCATGTGGGGCCACGCTTGCATATCCAAAATGGGTATCCAAATATGCTCTCGAATTTTAAACCGAAAAGTTTAGACCTTGATATTCGCATCCGTTCGTTTTTCACAGATCATCCGAAATGAGGTGCGAACTCAATTCGTCACTTTGTGCATCTGGGGCCACGCTTGCATCTCCAAAATGGATATCCAAATATGCTCTCGGATATCAAAACCGAAAAGTTTAGCCTGCGTCTATTCCTTTTTAACGAACTATCTACGTTTAAAATGTTTTTCAGACATTATAAAGCTGTTTTAAAATATTTTAAAAACTTTGTAAAATATTTTAAAGGATTTTTATGACATTTCAAAATATTTTAAAATATTTCAAAATATTGTAAAACGCTTATCAAGTTAAGCTTATAAATCTGACATTCAATAATTTTTATAAATGGTTTAAAGCTTTTATAAAATA
This sequence comes from Pinus albicaulis, assembly GCA_034641835.2. Classification (NCBI taxonomy): domain Eukaryota; kingdom Viridiplantae; phylum Streptophyta; class Pinopsida; order Pinales; family Pinaceae; genus Pinus; species Pinus albicaulis. The sequence goes on along the minus strand of CM076583.1, from coordinate 180,143,958 downwards.
TTCTAAAATTTTATTAATATGTTTAAATCAAATATTTAAAGTGTTTAATCATTTTTAGTAAATGTTTTTAATGAAATCGTAAAAAAAATTGTTTTAAAAACATTATAAAAACTTTTTAAACTGTTATAGCGTGCTTTTAAACACATTATAAAACTCGTTTAAAATATTTTAAAAAATTTGTAAAATGTTTTTAAGGATTTTTATAACGTTTCAAAATATTGTAAAACACTTCCAAGATATTTTAAAACACTTCTAAAATATTTTGAAACACTTCTAAAATATTTTGAAACGCTTTTAAAATTTACTTTAAAATGTTTCAAAACACTTCTAAAATGTTTTAAATTTATTTTAAAATGTTTCAAAACACTTTTAAAATATTTTAAAACGTTTTCAGAACCTCTTGAAGAACTCGTAAAGCATTTTAAAATGTTTTAAAAGTGTTTTAAAATGGTTTAAAAATATTTTTAGAAAGCTTTTACAATGTTTTAAAAACATTTCAAAACACTTTTAAAATTCTTTTAAAACATTTAAAAACATTTATTTCGTTTTTAAAATTTTTTATAAATAACATTTAATAAAATTTAAACTAATAAAGTTGACATTATAAACATTTAATAATTTTTATAAAGGTTTTATAAATGGTTTAAAGCTTTTATAAAATATTCTAAATTCTTATTAATATGCTTAAATCAAATATTTAAAGCATTTAATCATTTTTGATAAAATCGCAAAACAACGTTTTTAAAAACATTATAAAACACTTTTTAAAATGTTAAAACATGCTTTTAAACACATTTAAAATGTTTTTAAGACATTATAAAACTCGTTTAAAATATTTTTATAAATTTGTAAAATGTTTTAAATGATTTTTATAACATTTCAAAATATTTCAAAATCATTCAAAAATTTCAAAATGTTGTAAAAAACGCTTCCAAGATATTTTAAAACACTTGTAAAATATTTTGAAACGCTTTTAAAATGTTTTAAATTTATTTTTAAATGTTTCAAAACACTTCTAAAATATTTTAAATTTATATTAAAAGTGTTTTAAAATAAACACATTTAATAAAATCGTAAAATAAAGTTTCTAGAAACATTGTACAACACTTTTTAAAATGTTATAATGTGCTTTTAAAATGTTTTGAACACATCATAAAACTCTTTTAAAATATTTTTAAAAATTTGTAAAATGTTTTAAAATATTTTTATATATTTCAAAATATTGTCAAACGCTTAAGATATTTTTGAACACTTTTAAATATTTTGAAACGCTTTTAAAATCTTTCAAAACACTTTTAAAATGCTTCAAAACACTTTTAAAATGTTTTAAATTTATTTTAAAATGTTTCAAAACACTTTTAAAATGTTTTAAAACATATTTAAATCCTTTTTAAAAACTTGTAAAACATTTTAAAATGTTTTATAAGTGTTTTAAAATGGTTTTTAAATGTTTTTAGAATGCTTTTACAATGTTAGGAAAACATTTCAAAACACATTTAAAATATTTGAAAGCATTTATTTAGGTTTTAAAAATGTTTTTAAATAAAATTTAATGTTTATAAAGCTAACATTATAAACATGCAATAATTTTTATAAATGTTTCATAAATGGTTTAAATCTGTTATAAAATATTCTAAATTCTTCTCAATATGTTTAAATCAAATATTTAAAGCGTTTAATCTTTTTTATTAAATGTTTTTAATAAAATCGTAAAAAAAGAAACGTTTTTAAAAATATTATAAAACCCTTTTTAAAATGTTATAATGTGCTTTTAAACACGTTTAAAATGTTCTAACACATCATAAAACTCTTTTAAAATATTTTTTAAAAATTTGTAAAATATTTTACAGGATTTTTATAACATTTCAAAATATTTCATAAAGTTAAGCTTATAAAGCTGACATTCAATAATTTTTATAAATGTTCTAAAAATGGTTTAAACCTTTTATAAAATATTCCAAATTCTTATTAATATTTTTAAATCAAATATTTAAAGCGTTTAATCATTTTTAGTAAATCCTTTTAATAAAATCGTAAAAAAATAATATTTTTAAAAACATTATAAAACACTTTTTAAAATGCTATAACATGATTTTAAACACGTTACAAATGTTTTTAAGACATTATGAAACTCCTTTAAAATATTTTTAAAAAGTTGTAAAATGTTTTAAAGGATTTTTATAACATTTCAAAATATTGTAAAACACTATCAAGATATTTCAAGACACTTTTAAGATATTCTGAAACGCTTTTAAAATATTTCGAAATGCTTTTAAGATTTATTTTAAAATGTTTCAAAACACTTCTAAAATGTTTCAAATTTATTTTAAAATGTTTCAAAACACTTTTAAAATGTTTTAAAACGTTTTTAAATCCTTTTAAAAAACTTGTAAAGCATTTTAAAACGTTTTAAAAGTGTTTTAACATGGTTTAAAAATGTTTTTAGAAAGCTTTTACAATATTTTAAAAAAGGTTTAAAATGTTTCAAAACGTTTTTAAATCCTTTTCAAAAACTTGTAAAGCATTTTAAAATGTTTTAAAAGTGTATCCAAATATGCTCTCAGATTTCAAAACCGAAAAGTTCAGCCCCCGATATCTGTGTTCATTCATTTTTCACAAATCGTCTGAAATGAATCCCGAAATCATTTCGTCACTTTGTGCATCCGGGGCACACTTGCATCTCCAAAATAGGTATCCAAATATGCTCTCGGATTTTAAAACTGAAAAGTTTAGACCTCGATATTCGCGTGCGTTTGCTATTCACGGATCATCCGAAATGAGGTCCGAACTCAATTCGTCACTTTGTGCATCTGGGGCCGCACTTGCATCTCCAAAATGGGTATCCAAATATGCTCTCGGATATCAAAACCAAAAAGTTTAGCCCCATCTTCCACGTCTGTTCTTTTTTCACGAACCATCCGAAATGAGTCCCGAAATCAATTTGTCACTTTGTGCATGCGGGGCCACCCTTGCATCTCCAAAATGGGTATCCAAATATGCTCTCAGATTTCACAACCGAAAAGTTCAGCCCTCGATATCCACGTCTTTTCATTTTTCACGGATCGTCTGAATTGAGTCCCGAAGTCAATTCGTCACTTTGTTCATCTGGAGCCACGCTTGCATCTCCAAAATGGGTATCCAAATATGCTCGCAGATTTCAAAACCGAAAAGTTTAGCCCCCGATATTCGCGTTTGTTCGTTTTTCACGGATCATCCAAAATGATGCCCAAACTCAATTTGTCACTTTGTGCATCCGAGGCCACGCTTTCATCTCCAAAATGGGTATCCAAACATGCTCTCATATTTCAAAATCGAAAATTTCAGCCCCCGTTATCTGCGTCTATTCGTTTTTGGCGGATCATCTGAAATGAGTCGCGAAATTGATTTGTCACTGTGTGCATGCGGGGCCACACTTGCATCTCCAAAATGGGTATCCAAATATGCTCTCAGATTTTACAACCGAAAAGTTCAGCCCCCGATATCCACGTCTTTTCATTTTTCACGAATCGTCTGAATTGAGTCCCGAAGTCAATTCGTCACTTTGTTCATCTGGGGCCACGCTTGCATCTCCAAAATGGGTATCCAAATATGCTCTCAGATTTCAAAACCGAAAAGTTTAGCCCCCGATATTCGCGTTTGTTCGTTTTTCACGGATCATCCAAAATGATGACCAAACTCAATTTGTCACTTTGTGCATCCGAGGCCACGCTTTCATCTTCAAAATGGGTATCCAAATATGCTCTCATATTTCAAAATCGAAAATTTCAGCCCTCGTTATCTGCGTCTATTCGTTTTTCACGGATCATCCGAAATGAGTCGCGAATCAATTGCCACTACAAGCATTTGCAGGGCCACATCAAGATCTTCCAAAATGGGTATCCAAATATGCGTTTCGATTTCAAAATCAAAAGTTCAACCCTGATATCCGCCTGGTTGCTATGATCGTTCAAATCAAATTCCGGAATAAATCTGCTTTCTACTTTCGCGGCATGCGGGGCCACGCTTTCATCTCCCAAATGGGTATCTAGATATGCTCTCGAATTTAAAAACCGAAAATTTCAACCCCCAATATCCGCATTTGTACATTTTTCAAGGATCATCCAAAATGAATCCCGAAATCAATTCGTCATTCTTTTCCTTCGGGGGCACACTTGCATCTCCAAAATGGGTATCCAAATATACCCTCAGATTTCAAAAACGAAAATTTTAGCCCCCGACATCCGCGTCCGTTCGTTTTTTTCGGATCATCCAAAATGAGTCCCTAAATCAATTCGTCACTTTGTGCATGTGAGGCCACGCTTGCATCTCCAAAATGGTTATCCAAATATGCTCTCGGATTTCAGAACTGAAAAGTTTAGCCCCCGATATCCACGTATGTTCGTTTTTCACGGATCATCCGAAATGAGTCCTTAAATCAATTTGTCACTTTGTGCATGTGGGGAAACGCTTGCATCTCCAAAATGTGTATCCAAATATGCTCTCGGATTTCAAAACCGAAAATTTCTGCCCCCGATATCCACGTCTGTTCATTTTTCACGGATAGTCCGAAATCACCGAAATAAATTCCTCACTTTCAGGCATGCGGGGCCACGCTGCATCTCCAAAATGGGTATCCAAATATGCTCTCAATTTCAAACTCAAAAGTTCAACCCCAATATCCGCTCGTCGCTTTCAAAGATCGTCCAAATGAGTCCCAAAATCAATCTGGCCAATTTCTTGCTCATGCGGGGCACACCCAGACTTCCAAAAGCAGATCCAAATATGCTCAATTTCAAAATGAAAATTCCTAACCCCGATATCTCGCTTGTTCGCTTTTTTTATGGATCTCTCGAGATGAGTCCCTAAATCAATTCATCACTTTGTGCATGTGGGGCCACGCTTGCATCTCCAAAATGGGTATCCAAATATGCTCTCGAATTTTTAAACCGAAAAGTTTAGCCCTCGATATTCGCATCCGTTCGTTTTTCACAGATCATCCGAAATGAGGTCCGAACCCAATTCGTCACTTTGTGCATCTGGGGCCACGCTTGCATCTCCAAAATGGATATCCAAATATGCTCTCGGATATCAAAACCGAAAAGTTTAGCCTGCGTCTATTTCTTTTTAACGAACTATCTACGTTTAAAATGTTTTTCAGACATTATAAAGCTCTTTTAAAATATTTTAAAAACTTTGTAAAATATTTTAAAGGATTTTATAACATTTCAAAATATTTTAAAATATCTCAAAATATTGTAGAACGCTTATCAATTTAAGCTTATAAATCTGACATTCAATAATTTTTATAAATGGTTCGAAGATTTTATAAAATATTCTAAATTTCTATTAATATGTTTAAATCAAATATTTAAAGTGTTTAATCATTTTTAGTAAATGTTTTTAATGAAATCGTAAAAAAAATTGTTTTAAAAACATTATAAAAAACATTTTAAACTGTTATAGCGTGCTTTTAAACACATTATAAAACTCGTTTAAAATATTTTAAAAAATTTGTAAAATGTTTTTAAGGATTTTTATAACGTTTCAAAATATTGTAAAACACTTCCAAGATATTTTAAAACACTTCTAAAATATTTTGAAACGCTTCTAAGATATTTTGAAACGCTTTTAAAATTTATTTTAAAATGTTTCAAAACACTTCTAAAATGTTTTAAATTTATTTTAAAATGTTTCAAAACACTTTTAAAATATTTTAAAACGTTTTCAGAACCTCTTGAAGAACTCGTAAAGCATTTTAAAATGTTTTAAAAGTGTTTTAAAATGGTTTAAAAATGTTTTTAGAAAGCTTTTACAATGTTTTAAAAACATTTCAAAACACT